>OZ012707.1:46093310-46187787 GCA_963942595.1 Cylloceria caligata | reverse complement strand
GGTGGCAGTTGACTAGATATTTCAGAATAGAATGCATTGAGTTCCTGCGGTCTAAAAAATTGAGTGGGGGATGCAAAAGATGACTTGACGAGGCCGAGTTTTGCTAATTCTTTCCATAATCTGCTGGGATCTGTGTTGCTAGACAGCCTTTGAAAGTGGAAATCATTTTTTGCTTGTCTGAGATCCTTCTTAAGCGTGTCTCTATACTCTCTAAATATCGCCATATCGAGTACATTACTAGATCTTTTAGCAATCGTGTATAGGGTGTTACGTTGAGCCATACGATTTTTCAATTCCAGTGAGAGCCACGGTGCTGGTGGCCGACATATACGAAATGAACGGAATGGAGCATGATAATCCAATGACGTGAGATACGCTTCGGGTACTGTTTCAACGATCATGTTAATACCTAATGGTATGCTATCTATGAGACCGGAATTCCAACTAAATCTAGTACTAAAATCAAATAATTCAGTAATATTAAATATATTAGATAAATATTCACAAAAGCTATCAGGGGTACAAATTGAAAATGCGGGTTTGATAACAGATGGCGTTACTAACGCTATACGCATCAGGCAGTACTGTGACTATGTTCATGTCAAAGCTACGTCTTATAGCTTTAATTTTCAGTATGTGTCAATTTGTCGCAGTGTCAAATTCATAGTTTTTTTGAGCTCTCAATATGTCGAGTTTCGTGCCAACAAAACAGCATTTGCGGGAAGTTTTAATTTACTTCTTTAATTTGAAGAAAAGTGCTGCTGAAGCACATCGATTGGTCTCCGAGGCTTATCCGAGTCATGTTCCATCGGTTTCAACGTGCGAGAGATGGTTTGTGCGGTTTAGAAGTGGTGATTTTGACGTTGAGGACAAAGAGCGGCCGGGCCAAGTGAAAAAGTTTGAGAATGCTGAATTGGAGGCAATACTCAATGAAGACTCGTGTCAAACTCAACAAGAGCTCGCAGATTCATTGGGAGTGACACAACAAGCCATTTCCCATCGTATAAAAGCCCTCGGAATGATCCAAAAGCAAGGACATTGGGTGCCGTATGAGCTGAAGCCGAGAGACGTCGAGCGCCGTTTTTTTGCATGCGAACTGCTGCTCGAACGGCAAAAACGGAAGGGTTTTTTGCATCGCATTGTCACTGGTGATGAAAAGTGGATCCATTACGATAACCCGAAGCGCAAAAAATCATATGGTTACTCCGGCCATGCATCATCATCGACGGCCAAACCAAATATTCACGGCGCCAAGCTCATGCTCTGTATTTGGTGGGACCAGCTGGGTGTGGTGTATTATGAGCTATTGAAATCGAACGAAACCATCACAGGAGCACTATACCGAACTCAATTGATGCGTTTGAGCCGCGCACTCAAAGAAAAACGGCCACAATACGAGCAAAGACACGACAAAGTAATTTTGCAACATGACAACGCTCGGCCACATGTTGCAGCGCCGGTCAAAACATACCTACAAACGCTGAAATGGGAAGTCTTACCCCACCCGCCGTATAGCCCAGATATTGCTCCTTCCGATTACCACCTTTTCCGATCGATGACACATGGCCTAGCTGACCAGCGCTTCCATTCTTACGAAGAAGCCCAAAAATGGGTCGATGACTGGATAGCAGCCAAGCCGGCCGAATTTTTTCGCGACGGTATCCGTAAATTGCCAGAAAGATGGGAAAAAGTTGTGGCTAGCGATGGACAATACTTTGAATAATTCATTTGTTACCATTTTTTCAGAATAAACGTTCAAAAATAGAAAAAAATCCCGCATTTTCAATTTGTACTCCTGATAGTTTCATTAAAATTGCGGTACGCTCGCCGTGAGATAATACGGTCTTCAGGAGGCTCGACGTCGAGAGAATAACTGAGTTCAAGAAGATCATGACCTGCTATGAAAGGGGCCTCCGATTTGACAAAGGAATGTACTTTTTCTTTATTGTCAATAATGAAAACATCGATCCATGAATCAGAGTTGGTTAGGTGATGAGTAGGTGCAGAATCAACAATATGAAATGAGAGCGAGAAAGTTAATTGGCGCAGGTATGACGATTCATAATTAATGTTACTCAGGTCGCAATTAAGATCACCTGCAATAATTATATTCTCGTAAACATGTGTAAAATTAGATAATACTTGAATGAAGTCGTCAAACATAATACCTTTTGGTCGCCTATATACTGAAGCAAAAAGAAGCTTCTTCGTATTCGAGCTAGTAATTTCGACGATCAAATATTCTGGTGCATTGGAAAACTGATTTGGAGAAGACGCTAATACTTTTGCTTTAAGGGAATTATGGATGTAGCAAGCAACTCCACCCCCTTCTTTGCCTTCTCGATCGTTGCGAATTAGAAAATATTCGTTAATGCTTATTAGGTCATCGGCAACATATGAATGAAGCCATGTTTCGCTTATCGAAACTATGTGATAGCTATGTTCAATTATGGTCGATTGAATAAGTTCAATGTGACCTCGGATAGAATTTGCATTGAATTGTGCGACCTTTAAAAGTGACGAAGATGGTGGAGGATGCGATAGAACAGGATTTGACTGTGGTAGTCAAACTAATTTTTGTAAGTCAGTTTCTTCGGTAATAATAACTGGCGCTTGCCCATCTCCTTTACGCACATGAATCATGCCAGAGCGAACCCATACGTATTTGTAATTGCGTTCAGAAGCTCGAGTTTTGGTGAGGCGTAGAAGCTTGTAGAGTGCTGCAGGAAGAAACTCATTTATAAACACCACTCCTTTACTGTCCAGACCGAAAACGTTTTTGAGGGACAGATTCTTCTTTGTTCGCTTTATGTCTATAATATAATCTTTAATTTGGTGAGATTTCAAAGTCAGCATCAAAGACTTCGATGTTCTTTGGTATGGTGCTGATGAGGTAGATTCACCATTAGTTTGCTCAATAGTCGAAAATTTCCTCTTATTGTTGAAACAACGAATGTCTAAAACGTCACCGAGGAGGTTTGAGATTCCAAGGGCGCGAAAAACTTTTTCAACTATCTCCTCGTTAGAATCTTCGATAGAGAGAGGTACTCCAGAAAGTGTTATCTCAGCAGAAAGAGACGGTGTAATCGCCGATACTGAGGAGTTAGTCCTAATCATCGCGAGTTCAGATGATAGGTTAGCATTCTGCTGAGATAGAGAGAGAGGGAGAGAGAGAGAGAGAGAGAGAGAGAGAGAGAGAGAGAGAGAGAGAGAGAGAGAGAGAGAGAGAGAGAGAGAGAGAGAGAGACGAGCGCATTCTATTTACATGTTGATACATATTTACATATTTACAAAAGTTCATATTACAAATAGATGTTACTAGCCATCATCAGCTTCGTTATCTTTAAAACCAAACGGTAGTGATAACCGGTGTGTAATATGGTGACGTTTACGACATACGACACGACAAGTTTTGTACATTGTACGGGTGATGACGTTGTGGAGTGGCGTTCTTTGAATTGAATGAAATTTTAAATTAACACGTTGACGGACAGTAGAAACAAGTGAAATTCGAAAATTGACACTATATGTTTTTGTAATTTTTAGAATATTAGAAGTATAGTTTTACTCTTTCTGCTTAAATACACTTAATTTTGATTAATTCTATGATTAATAATTGAATTAATTGAATAATTAATAATTAATAATTGAATAATTGATTAATTGATTGCGGCTACAACCGTCATGGCGCCAGCGGACTCTAGACACTATGTAATGGGACGATGGCGGCTATAACAGCAAAAATTTAAAAACGTAAATGACAGGTTTAATGACTGAAATAAGCAATTTTTTGTGAGCAACAAAGTATTTTTGGGAGTTTTACACGAAATGTTAGTTCATGATCAAACAAAAATAAATAAATGACAAATAAATTTATTATAATTTTATAATTATTATACATTATTTTCGGTATGCCATGTTTCAAAGCATGGTGCAGGACACAGTGCAGGTTTTGATATGCAATTCTTGCAGCAATATGATGTTTCCTTCCTTACTCCCTGTTTATAACATTGTTTACAACGCTGAAAATATGTTTTTCGCTGATAATTTTCAGGAGGAGAAATTTTCTCAGGAAAATGCTGTGTTCCATTGTTGTTGATTTCATTGGTTTGGATTCGTGCACGTTTAAATTGAACCAAAGACCTTCCATCCTGTTTATAATCTATGCCAGTTAGAGATCGTATAATTGCTTCCCTGAATTCTATAAACTTCATTTGAGAACCTGTCTTTTCTTTAAAGATGTAGTAAGAATTCCACACTGCTACATCCAGTAGATGAAAGATTATCTTTTTATACCATCTAATTGTTTTTCGTGGACAGGAATAATAGGACATCATCTGATCTGCTCTGTCGACACCTGACATATTCTGATTATAATTCACTATTTCAATTGGTTTTCTCTTTTCCTGTTGTCGACGGTTAGCTGTGTTTATCATACTTGGGTGGTAAGCTGTTGTTAGACATAGCACATCCCGTTTATCTTTCCATTTGGACACGTATGTCTGATTTTGGCGTCGCCATACATGTTCTTCTTTTCTAAGCCTACGACCTGTTATTTCTTGCGGCAGACCCTTCCTATTTACACGAAGAGTTCCTGTCACATGTGTCTTTTTGCTCAGTAATTTGTTAGCCAATGGTACACTGTTGTAATAGTTATCCATGAACAAATGATGCCCTTTGTTTAAATATGACTGCATCAATCGCATCACAAGACTTTCAATAGTTGTCATGTTTTCTTCGTTTTCTCGATGGCCTTTGTATATTTCTATGTTCAAAACATAACCTTGGGCAGAACAAAGTTCGTACAATTTAATTCCGTATTTTGCCTTTTTGCCTTTCATGTACGTGCGAAAAGAAAGCCTTCCTCGAAATAATAACAAAGATTCGTCTAATGATAATGCCTCATTTGGTGCATATGCATTCGCAAACTTTTTTATGAGCAAATCAAGAAATATTTTTATTTTCCTCAAACGGTCGTTTGAATTTTCTTCTTCTACACAAAAGCATCTCAATATTTGCTCAAACCTCCTTCCAGACATTTGTGAAGGAAAAGCTGGGTGGTAATGTAATGCATCAATGGAAAAGAGTTTTCTAATACTGGAGAATTTTAGCTGGGACTGAAGCAAACACAAACCCAAAAACTTTCTCATTTCAATCGTATCAGTATTTTTGAAATTTGCCTTCCTACTATGCCTTGTATGTGGCCGTGTTTGATTGCAAAGTTTTAGGCCGTAATCATTCGTAGATTTTATAATCATTTCCATTACTTGGTCATCCCAAATTTTTTCAAAAACCTGAATTGGAGACACATTTTCGTCTATATCCAAAAGAATCCCAGCCGCATCTGCATCAAAAGAAAAGTTTCTTATAGGTGTTGTATCGATATGCCATGTCTCATCATTTTCTGGTTCTTCTGGTGCTTCATATTCCTCATCTGTAGTTGATTCATTTTCTTCACTACCCGAACTGTTATTTTCAGCACAGTCAGCATCAGGTTCAGATTCACTGTTGCTTGACCCACTACCTGTTTCCTCAAAAAGCTTCAGCAGCCTAGCCTGTTCTTTTTCCCAACTGGCCATTTTCTATAAATATTGAATAAAACATTCAATTTTATTTTATATTATTATTTATTGTATATTATTTATACATTTATTATTTACATTATTGTTTTTATATTTCAAATGTAATATCATAAAAAACAAAAAGTAAACAGTATAACTATAAATATCGCTAAATGAATCAAAAAATGCTAAATTTAAATTTTTTTATTTCTATTTAAAGTGTAAAATCAATCATAAACAAATACTTACCAGTATAAACAAAAAATATCGTTAAATGTATCAATAGCAACTGTAAATTGAAGAGAAAACAAGATCGCACTACTCCGTTCACAACCACGTGCATACTCAATGTGTTAACCTTGCATACTAAATTTTTTTTCGAAAACATGACACTAGGCTTCTACTTGTACGCTGGTAAATGCACATTTGTGCTGCTACAGCCGCAGTGTCTAAAAACGACCGTTTCGTATTGGACGGCTATTGCCGTCATGTCACATAGTGAACTTGACCTTGACGGCTATAGACGCAACTGTCCGTCAACGTGTTAAATACTGTATTACTAAACGACGGTAATTCCGATTTTATGAGTTCACTTATTGAATAAAAATTAATTGTTTCCGAGTTTTTATAATTTAAACTTATCCCCTTCACTTTACAAACAGTGTCCACCACCGTTTCAGGATCCTCGGTAGTCGTAACCGTATAACCATAAAATTTCGGGCCACCGGAGACGAACGAGTTGATATAAGCGTTCGGAGCCACCGATATCAACTCGTTGGTCATGTCACCGATGAGATTACTTACCGAGGGTTCCCAAGCATCGTCACCAGTACTCACGTAAATAACAGAGTCCGTGTCGTAATACAAAGCCCGTCTGTCTAATAGCTCGAGGTAGCTATAAAGTTTCAGACGGGCCAAGGCCGTTGTAAATGCAGCTATAACCACACTAGTTAAGGGGCTAGGGGTAATAGCCTCCTCGCGAGATATCCAGTTTAAATATAACAAATCGTCGTTAACCGGTAGCAGGCGTTAAATTTCTTTCTCATTGTCGTACAAATACAACAATAGCTTCTCGCGAGTTTTAATTATTTCCGTGTGCGTCAGATTATCCTGCTGACCGAACTTACCCCAGAACGAATTTAAGCAAAGCTTAGCAACTGAGCGTAAGTTCGGCCGGATACCCTCCACACGCTCGTAATCTAATATATAAAATTCTCGTGTCACAGTTTTCGTTGCCATACTCCTCCGAAACGGCTTGACCGATTTTGATGAAATTTTTTGTGCTTATCCGGTATCTATGAGAATCGGCCAACATCTATTTTTCATCCCCCTAAATGTTAAGGGTAGTCCACCCCTAAATTTATTTTTTTATTTTTTAGACAAAATTTTTAATTTCTATTTTTTTATGATACAACATACAAAAATACATACAATCCTCAATTTTCACCCTTCTACGATCAACCCTTATTTTTTAATAGCCATTTTAGTAATTTAATCATTTTTCCTCTCCGGTCGAAAACTGATCAATCGTCATTTAATTAGTTATATCCCCGCCAGATGTCTACAGGTGTCACTTCTGACCCAGTAAACAGCACGGAGTAGGGATGAGAACGAAGCCGGTCTCTTTTCTTTCTCACCCCCTACACAGTTGTCGGCCATCATTATTGTTTATGCATCAAGTGTAGTAGTAACGTTGACAATTATTATTTTGCTATCTCAGTGTAACTCTCATATTAACTTTTAATCATTCCTATTTTATCAATAATAATTAAATTATCAATTTTGAGTGTATTTTGCACGATTAGTTAATCAAGTGATTTTATAACCTCAAAAGTACTCAACACGTGACACGAGCTTCCAATAACAACGGATTTTGTGTTGTAAGTATACTTTTTTTTATTAATATCGAAAATGTTGTTGATCTTATAAAAATGTAATTTTAATTTAATTTTATTTAAAAAATGCAATTGAACAATTAAGATTTTCATAGTTTCCAAAAAATCAATCATTATGAATCTTTATTTTGAAATGTCAATGGAAATATTGGTTGTATGAAAAAATTATAAGAGACAATGTTTTCATAAAATTTAATTTTTTACTTTTGTTTGAAAAATTTTTCCATAAAACTTATATTTTTGTTATAATTTCATAAATTAAAACTAATCATTTCAAAACTGCGGCAAAAATCCTGGCCCTAATTATACTTTTAACATTTTTCATCATTAAATAATTTCATTAATTCTATTTATGTATGTTTTGTACAGTGAGCAATGCCAAGAAAACGCAAAGGGGCTGATTTGAGCCGCAGTACAAGTAAAGCTCGAAACTTGCGAAATAGCAGATCCGAAAGAACAGAAGAACAAATCCAGCAACAAAGTACTGATGCACGTGTCAGAATGGCGCAATTGCATCAAGAAGAGCCAGAAGATACACGAGCTGAACGCAATGAAGTCAGAAGATTAGAACAACGACAATCACGCCGTTTCACAGTCAATAGACGAAGAACAAATGACCAACAACGACAACAGGTACATCGAGCATTTATATCTGATTCATTCCTGCGTCTAGCATTCCAGTATGAGCCCGATATTGAATATTATGCTCATTCAAAAGTGGTAATTGGTGCTATGGACAAGGAATGTCCGCATTGTCATGCTCTGAAATTCAAAAATGAGCCAGCTGGGATGTGTTGCGCGTCAGGAAAAGTGCAACTACCTGAAATTGAAACACCACCTGAACCATCGAACGGCTTACTTATCGGCACGGATCCAGATTCTAACGTGTTCCTGAAGTCAATTCGAAGATTCAATTCATGCTTTCAAATGACATCGTTCGGAGCAACAGAAATAGTTCGAAATACTAATGCAAATGGTCAACAATTCAATTCTACATTCAAAATCAGAGGCCAAGTTTATCATAAAATGGGCTCACTGCTGCCAATGCCAAACGAACCACATAAATTCTTACAAATCTACTTTATGGGCGGCGAGGATTCCGGAAGCGCACTTGCCAATCGCGTGAATGCACGTTGTGATTATAATAACCTTGATTCACTTTATGCCAGGCGCATCGTCAGCGAGCTAGATGCTCTTTTGAACGAGCACAACGAGTTGTTGAAAATATTCAAATCACATATGCACCAATTACAAAGCGATAATCACGCTATCGTCATTAATCCTGATAAAACACCAGCTGGAGAGCATATTCGTAGATTCAATGCACCCGTTGTTGATGATGTTGCTGGAATCATGGTTGGCGATTGTACAGCTGCACGAGAAATTGTGATTCGTAGAAGAAATAATAATCTTCAGTTCATTGCTGACACACATCGTTCATATGACGCTCTCCAATATCCGCTAATATTCTGGAAGGGACAAGACGGATATTGCATAAACATAAAACAACGAGATCCCGTATCAGGTACTTCATTGATTATTAATTTGATCATTAATCATTTAACAAAACAATTAAATTATTGAACGTAATAAATTTAAATTAATTTTTATGAACAAATATTACAGGAGCTGAAATAAACAAGAACGTTAGCTCAAAGGATTATTATGCGTACCGATTAATGATTAGACGTGGCCTGGACAACGTCATTTTACGATGTCGTGAGCTTTGTCAACAATTCATGGTCGACATGTACGCGAAGATTGAGAGCGAACGACTACGATACTTACGATATAATCAACAAAAGCTGCGCGCGGAAGAGTACATTCATTTGCGAGACGCTATCAACAACAACGCCGACGTCGCCGAAATTGGTAACCATGTCATTTTACCATCATCGTACGTAGGCAGTCCACGTCATATGCAAGAATATATACAGGATGCTCTGACTTTCGTGCGCGAATATGGACGACCATGTTTATTTATCACGTTCACATGTAATCCAAAATGGCCAGAGATTACATCTTTCCTACTGCCTGGCCAAAATGCAATACATCGCCATGACATTACAGCACGTGTGTTCAGACAAAAGTTGAAGTCTTTAATAAGTTTCATTACTAAATCACATGTATTTGGTCCCACACGTTGCTGGATGTATTCGGTTGAGTGGCAAAAGCGAGGATTACCTCATGCACACATTTTGGTTTGGTTCATCGACAAAATCCGTCCTGAAGAAATCGATAGTATCATTTCTGCGGAAATTCCAGATCCATCCACTGACCAACTGCTGTTTGATATTGTTACAACAAACATGATTCATGGTCCATGTGGTACTCTTAATAGTTCATCGCCTTGCATGGCTGATGGAAAATGTACTAAAAATTTCCCTAAAGATTTTACCAATGATACGGTCACAAATGTCGACGGATACCCAATATATCGTCGAAGAAATCCTGAAAATGGCGGACAATCATTTATTAAAAATATCATCAACACAGACATTGATATTGACAATCGTTGGGTGGTGCCATATTCGCCTCTGCTGAGCAAGACATATAATGCTCATATTAATGTTGAGTTCTGCAGTTCTGTGAAGAGCATCAAATACATTTGCAAGTATGTCCATAAAGGCAGTGATATGGCTGTGTTTAGAGTGGAAAATACTAATGTGAATGCTCCTCCAGTGAATAAAAACGATGAAATAACGCTCTACCAAATTGGTCGGTACATCAGCTCCAATGAAGCTGCTTGGCGTATCTTTGGTTTTCCAATTCATGAACGGGATCCAGCAGTTGTTCAGTTAGCCATCCATCTTGAAAACGGTCAGCGTGTATTTTTCACGAACGAGACAGCGATTGATCGTGCAATAAATCCACCTAAAACTACACTCACTGCATTTTTTGAATTGTGTAATCGTGCGGATGATTTTGGTGCCTTCGCACGAACATTACTCTATTCACAAGTACCACGCTATTTCACATGGACTCAAACAAAAACATGGATGCCCCGCAAGCAAGGCTCACCAGTTGCTGCATGTCTCAATTTATTTAAATCAAACGCCTTGGGGCGATTATTTACAGTCAATCCAAGACACACGGAGTGCTTTTATCTTCGACTGTTGTTGGTTAATGTTACTGGCCCATTATTATTTCAAGATATACGTAAAGTGAATGGGCAACAATATCCAACGTATAAAGATGCATGCCTTGCACTCGGCTTGCTGGAAGACGACAACCAGTGGGAATGCATGCTTGCTGAAGCTGCATTGAACTGTACAGCAATACAAATTCGTCTACTATTCGCTATAGTGTTGACTACATGTTTCCCAGCCCGAGCACAGATATTATGGGAAAATCACAAAGATTCAATGACTGATGATATATTGCATCAACATCGTATACGGTGCCACGATCTAACCATAACATTCAGCGACGAAATGTACAATGAAGCATTGATTGCTATTGAGGATCTTTGCATTGTCATTGCCAACTTACCACTTAGTAATTTCGGTATGAATTCGCCAAATCGAACTGCATCTGATTTAATGAATACTGAAATGAATCGTGAACTGCAGTACAGTACTGTAGAAATGGCAGCGATTGTTGCCCGCAATGTCCCACTAATGAATGAGGAACAAAGAACCATTTATGATCGCATTATGCTCGCAGTTTCAGCTGGACAAGGTGGGTTCTTCTTTTTGGATGCACCGGGTGGAACTGGCAAAACATTCGTTATTTCGCTAATTCTTGCTGAAATACGATCAAATAATGGCATCGCATTGGCCGTTGCATCATCGGGCATTGCAGCAACTTTATTGGATGGAGGTAGAACAGCTCATTCAGTATTTAAGCTGCCACTAAATATTCAGAATAACCCTGACGCAGTATGCAACATTAAGAAACAATCGTCCATGGCCACTGTGCTGAAACGGTGTAAAATTATTATTTGGGATGAATGTACTATGGCACACAAACATTCACTTGAGGCGTTGAACAGGACATTGAAAGATATTAAAAACAGTGACAAACTATTTGGCGGAACTCTGTTGGTCCTTTCAGGTGATTTCAGACAAACACTTCCAGTCATTCCACGTTCAACATACGCTGATGAGATCAACGCTTGCTTAAAATCATCTCCATTGTGGCGTAATGTTGAAAAATTACAGCTAAAAATAAATATGCGCGTTCAAATGCTTCAAGATCCATCCGCTGAAACATTTTCAAAACAACTCTTAGATATCGGTGATGGAAAAGTTGCTATAGATGAAACTGGATACGTAAAATTACCGACCGATTTCTGCACAATCGCTGATTCGCAAGATACTCTCATTGAACAAATATTTCCCGATGTACACACACAGTACATAAATCATGAGTGGCTTGCAGAAAGAGCGATTTTAGCGGCAAAAAATGTAGACGTTGACAATTTAAATCTGAAGATACAAATGTTGTTGCCAGGGAACTTGGTATCATATAAATCTATTGATACAGTTTGCGACGACAGCGAAGCAGTAAATTTTCCCACAGAGTTTTTGAACTCACTGGATTTGCCAGGCATGCCACCGCATAATTTACAATTAAAGGTTGGATCTCCAATTATCTTGCTTCGTAATTTGAACCCGCCCCGGCTGTGCAACGGTACGCGATTAGTCTATATACGATTAGATTATTTTAAATGGCAAGTTCAGAGGTGAAAATATACTCATACCACGGATTCCTAATATACCTACAGATGTGCCAATTCAATTCAAACGTATTCAGTTTCCGATTAGATTGGCATTTGCAATGACTATCAACAAATCCCAAGGTCAAACGATGTCTGTTTGTGGATTAGATTTGAGAACACCATGTTTTTCACACGGACAATTATACGTGGCATGCTCTCGAGTGGGTAAACCATCCAGTTTGTTTGTGTTAGCTAAAGATGGACTAACAAAAAATATTGTTCACGCTATAGCATTAAGAGATTGATATTGTTTAATAGTGTTACTGTCGTAATTGTTTAATTAATGATATATAATTTTAAGGAATAAATTATAATAACTTAAAAATAATGTTTGCCTGTTGTTATTTTTATATTCCCTCATCGTTCACAGCGCTCCATGCTTATTTCACGCATATACCACATTCTTACATACATACAATATACACATTCTAACATACATACATACTTACAATAAGTAAGCTATTTTTTGTCTACACTAGAAATTACTAGGAAATTATTTATATGGCAAAACAACGTTTGCCGGGTCACCTAGTAATCTATATATTCCTCGCGAGAAGCTTCGTCGATATAGTGCTCGGGCCAACCGCTCGCCTCCTGTTTAATTTTCAAAAATGTATTTACATAAGAGAAAACAGTTCACCCTCGCGTGTAACGGGATTGTACATTGATGTTTTGTACGCCCAAATCATCGGAATTTTAAAGATTTCATAGCCCATATCTATTGCCTTCCGCACCTCATCCGTCACCCAGGTACCGGTGAAAGCCCTGTCGTCAGGGTTCTCATGAATGCACGAGGCTTGAGCCATAGACTCTGTACACTTACGGCACAGAGCAAATAGCAGTCTCTCGTGCATTCGAACAGGCAGCACGGGGTGAAAGAGGTGGCGCGGAGGCAATACGGTACACTCGACCAAACCGTTGACCGTTACACCGAGAGCATCGAGTGAACCCCCCAACAAATCGTCGCACTCTGTACCGATATATATTTTCGGGTGCCCCACCGGGAAGCGACCTGTCTTACATATATAAAGATACAGCGAGCAGATATCGATGTACGATATCTTCTCCCCTGGTGCGACATCGTAGGAGGTGACGATATTACCTGTGCGACCACCATAAAACGCTGTACGAGGGTTCAAACTCTCTGTGGTGCGCCATGGATGATTTTTTAAAAATTCGTTTACGCGTGGCTCGACTTTGCAGAGTAGATTGAAGTTACACTCCCACATCTCCACCAATTCATAACCATGCGAACGAATTTTTAAACTCATTGCCACAGTACGCTCATATCGAGTGTCCATACTCTCGTTACCAGCGTCAGACTTTCTCGCGCGATCGTTTGGAAAACACTCACGGCATCCATGCCAGTAACAACCATGGTATTGATAAGCAATACGACGATTGTTTACCTCTATATAGCCGTCAACGTCGATGACCGAGCTTATGCTCGACCCATAATAGCCAGTCGACGGCCTGCTGTAAGTGATTTTCCGCACGCATATAACCACCGGCAGGTATAAGACCAATTGTATCGGGTCTTAGAAAATTACGACGGTACACGACCGAGCAAGCCGATGCTGTCATAGTGGCTTCGGTGAATGGGCATGTATTACCTACAGATAAAAATATTTTGCGAAATTCGAAGCAAGCTCGACGGAGTATGTCAACATCCATCTTGCAATACTTAAAAAATTCTGTTTCAAAATTAAATGTTACGGCTTTATCGACTTGCTCATCGTGCCATTCGTAAAATTCTGCGCGGTCTAGTTTACTCATTGTGCATCTTCAGTGTTGAAGAGGTGCGGGAAATAACCCTTGGTTAGTTGCTCGCTAAACCCAAAGGCTTTGGGTAGTGCACTGAGTCGCATATGAAAATAATTTATGCTGTCTATAAAAGTCGTGCGGCCCACTCGCATTGGAACTATTGAATTACCGGTCAAGATTATACGGCAATACAAATTGGCTGTTAAATGCCTTGGCGTTGTGTGCAATACCCACTATATTACGAAATTTCTTAGAAGGTCGCACGGCCTATTCTACAAATTCATCTACTGGATTATTTTTGAATAAAAACTCTCGTACACCATACCACGAGCTCAAGGGTAGATGCTCTCCCGCTAAAAACAAAGCTCAAACAGCTGTTGCGCTACACAATGAGTGACTACGTGCTCGAACGAGTCGTCTTCCGCATTTGGAGTCATATACGGCTTATCCTGGCGCGTTTCAAAATCGTAAAATATAAATAGCGTTTCAAGGTGTCCCGCGACCGGTTCCAATTCTTTCCGTGGTTTGATAATTTGCATATAGCAATGGTCATTGTAGCCATGCGAACTACGACACAAACGACAAAAAGAAACACCGCATTCGTGAATCTTGTGATGATTACTCATATCTTTATCACAAGATTTACAAATACGGTAAGTCTCGCAAATGGATTTTTGAAGCTGTTGCACATTATAGCGACTAACCAATGGTTTTAAATGGTTAGCGAAACACAAGGGGTTGTAGAACATTCGTCCACAATCGTCGCACGACTTCTCGCTATTCACAGCGGTGGGTACTGTTTGATTACTACCTGCCACCGGACCGGGCACGAGCTCTTTATCAGCCGTTGGAGCTAACTCTTTGATACAGGGCGGCACACTGAAGCATCGTGGACACTTACTCGTGCAACGATGCTCGAATTGACGACGGTAAGATTATTTGCACGGTATACAATAATTCTTACCACCTGCTGCGCCCATTAGGTTGATGATTGGCGAATAGTGTTTTAAAATAGCACTATACGCTATATTAACAACCTTAGATGGCCCCTGCATTACGAAAGAAGTTTGTCCATCAAAAAGCGGGGGTACACCTGTACCGAGTGACTCCCAATCGTATACCGTGATAGCAATCCTCAAAGGCATGAGGTATCTTTGGAAATTTGTTATTTCCGGAATACCACAGCCTTCTAGAGGTATTTACACACCAGCCAGCTGAACAAGAGATTGCGCTTTTTCACGTTGGTCGAGCGACCCCCCTTGTCGTATACGCGTCCAAGCTATTTGCGAGTCTTTGCTACGTTCGCGTTTATGTACGTTGTTTGCAAGAGCTACAACGATCGAGCGAGGAAAACACAAACTATCACCGTTATGTATTATACAAACCACGGATCGACTCTTCACCATTGACATACGGAGCCCCTGACCAGTAGGCACCGCTACATACGTAACGGTGAATCGCAACGTGTCAGAGGCCGCGAGAACCTTCGAGCTCTGATTCACGGCACACATCAAAGCCTATAGGGCTTCATCAGTGAACCGTGAAATAGGCCTCAATGATATACCCGCTCTGCCGTCTGCCATCCCATCAGTGACAAAACCCACACCTATTAAATCTGTGTCATCGCGATCCTTTACGAAATAATCGTGAATATCTCGGATGGAGTTACGAATCCACGTGACCGGATTTATAGATACGGGTGGTTGTACTAACGCTAGATTGATCTGTCGCGCTGAAACCCCGAAACGCCGTAAATATTTATATTGCTCCGCACCCGCGACAACAAAACGATTTCCCGGTGGTAAAATATCGTCCGTATCATCGATGCTAACCGCGGTTTCTCGGATCTCTGTACCTGGCCTATGATTTCCAATATTAACTACGCCTGCTACTACGCGATTAACGCTATTATCCCCGGCACCAGTTAAACCCCTACCTATTTGAATTTCGGGACATACCTCGTGCGAAGACGATGCTGATGACGACGCTGTAGTGGCTGGGGGCGCTGACGATGCCGATGACGATGACGACGACGACGACGACGACGACGACGACGACGACGACGACGACGACGACGACGACGACGACGACGACGACGACGACGACGACGACGACGACGATGATGATGATGATGATGATGATGATGATGATGATGATGATGATGATGATGATGAAGAGGACACAGTGAAGAGGACACGGTGGAAGCCAGTGATGGTATTGGCGACAGCAGCAGAGGCTTGTGAGCTATAAAATATCCAGATTTAAGGATTTATTTTACGCTCACTCTTCAGGGGGCCCAAGGCGTGCCTCGTATAACCGCACAGCAGCAGGGTCATCGTCATCATCGCAGAAGTTGGAGTCATCCCCGACCGTACTATCCGCGTGATAGTAAGGTATCACGCGGGTGCGAATAAACACCGCCTCTTCGTGCAGGGCAATACCTTGCTCGTGAGGCGGTGGTGACTCGGGACTATCGGGGATATCCGCGACCTCGCGTACGACAACATGTGCAACATCTTGCTGCTCATCATCTATTAGAAAATGAATTTTATTAATTCATCTTCATAAAATAATCTAATACTAAATATTTTTCAATTATTTTTACGTACCATAATACGAGTCATCCGCGGACTCTGTAGTTGTCTCGTTTATATTTACAGGCCTCTGCGCAACCGTCACTGGTTGTCGTTATCATCAGCGATGAAAAACATATCAACCTCGTCACCGTCGTCTGTCGACACGCCTGACATTGAGGCGTTGTCGTCATCGTCGGGGCTGGGTGAAGCCGTGCACGACGACGGTGACCCCAAGCATGAGTCGGCGCAGGGAGGTCCAGCGTCGTTTTCGCTGCTGCTTGACGCAAGTAGCGAGCGTATAGCTGTAAGGGAAAATAAAAATTTATCATGTCTTTAAAGAAAAACATTTTGTTTTTCACTCTATTGTTTTTTATTTTTTAATCTAGCTAAAATTTTTTTATTATATTTCAAAACTTGAATAAAATACATTGCCACCGCTAACGAGTCTACGAAGCAAGTTTAGCGGTGATTGATTGATTGACGGAAAGTGTATTAATTTTTGCGAGATAGAGTGAAAGTGGATTAAAAATTAATTCACTTTTCGTCAACCAATTAAAGTAAAACCTGGTTCATACCCTCACTGGTGTCGATAATGTATTTTATTACATTTTTTGAAAAATAATACAAAAAATTTTTAATAAAAATTATTTTTACGGTTTTAAAAAAGTACAAAATTAAACCACTTTCAGTCAAGTGAACAAGTAAAAACTATAATACAATTTTAAATAATAAACAATATCTTTCGAGATTAAAAAAGTAAAATACAAAAGAGCAAATAACAAAAAGACGATAAAAACTCAAAATTTTCTACACAAATACTCTATAGCTGAACACTGTAAGGGAGTGATTTTACATGTGTCAGTATTTTAAAATAAATGAGCGAGTAAAAATAAAAATGTATCGTCTTTAAAGAAAAACGTTTTGTTTTTATTAAAATTTGTTAATCATGTTGTGCCGAGGAATATTCCACTCCGTATTTAGTATATTCGAATATATTTCTGTATTTAGTATAACGAAACATTGGAATTCGTTCAAGACAAGAAACGAAGTCCAATGCCCGATCGTATGAACGACCCCAAGAACGCTGACGCAGCATGAGCGACTCGCTTGGCGTTCGGGCGAAAGGCTAACGCTAAAATTGCGAATTAAGGGATTTTCGTGAAGACAGTTAGCAACTGCTTTACGAAAAGACAGTATTAAATTAGATTGAAAAGAGAACGGTTGGTTCCTCGTTTAATACTCGAAACAACGCATTATTGTACTTCTTACTTTGATATATAAATAGGCAACGGAAAGTTACCGTTGCTTATAATAAATACTTCCTTTTATATAAATTCGCGTTTCCATCTTTTACTCGAGATCCATCTCCTTATCGGCAAACGATCCCAAAAAATAATAACTTTTAATATTATACCGACTACCGAATAATCCAATTACTCGGTACTGGCATAACAATCACGTAAAAATATTTTTACTATTTTTCAAAAATTGAATAATTACATTGCCGACGCCGACGAGTTTAATGAACCAAGTTTTACATTAATTGATGAAAGTGTATTAATTTTCGCGCATCAAAGTGAAAGTGGATTAAAAATTAAGGCACTTTTCATCAACCAGTTGAAATGAAACTTGGTTCTCAATGATATGACGCTCACAATGTATTTTTATTACATTTTTGACAACAATAATAAAATTATTAAGTTATAAAAAATTAGTTTTTATCTTCTACTCGTTCAATCATTTTAAGATTGATAAATATTTAAATAATAAAAATTATTTCAATGAAATAAAAAATACAAAATGAAAGTAAAAAAGAACACATAACAAAACTTTTTTCTTTTAAGACGACAAATAAATTTTTTCAAATTGTACTTGCCATGTCGATTTTCAGCGGCCATAATCAATTCGTTTAGCGGCCCGTGTAAGAGTCCACCGTAATTGCTAAGATGTTGGACCACATATTTTTGCACAAAACCGGGTGCTCGCCGTAACGGGCCACTCACATAAGGAGCGGTAATCGAATCTGTATCACCACTCAGCAACACTTCACTGAACTCTGCGCGGAGACGTTGGAACGTAAAGTTCGCGATATTTGCGAACCAACGCCGTGTAAAGCGCCGCACCAATCGCGGTTCCCGACGTATGAATACGCGAGCCGTTGCGCGAACTACGGACAGAAGGACACGTCTACGTGAATCCATTTTTAAAAAACGCGAAATAACGATGCTACACTGTCAGGATGATAGTTGTAGAACGTTTGAACGTTGAATAATACAAGAACTACGGTTTCACGCAATTTTATACCTTAACTCGAATAACCCCCCCACTACCCTCTATATATATTCCGACTTCACCATAAATGCAGAAATCGAAGAAAATTTTGAAATATAGCAAACTTGAGTCCCTGTACAGTGACAGAGTGTCTTCACAAGGGGTTGAGGGCTACACACAGCCGTGCACTATTTCTTAAAGATAATTTATTTCGTACTACCTCTTTGGAAATGCTGTAAACATGAACCCATGCACGCCAACCGTTTCTCTAGAAAGCTGCATTGTCTAAACAGACATTCTTACAACGATAACGCTGCTTCAGTGTCAACTAGCGTAGGCGCCTACTATTTCTTAAAAATGATTTAACTCGTACTAGCGCTTTGGCTAGAGTGTAAACATGAAGCGCTACACTCCGCCCGTTTTTCTAAGAAAGCTGTATTGTCTGAAACAGACATTCTTAATTTACATTTATATATGCACTTTTGGTATCTATTTATAATACGGTAATACGAAACGTCTGCCGTTTTTATACTAGACTGCATTGACAAAATAGACAGGCTCCATTTGTATATTACATCTGTAACACGTGTATACACAAAACAATAAACGCAAATTTTACGATAGCTTTTCCAATAGGGGCTGTGTATTTACGAAAAAAAAAACAAACAAAAAAATACCCAACATTTACATAAACGCTTGTGAACTAGCTTATTTTACATAATTATATTCAGTATACATTCTTATAATAAATTCATTTTCAAAAATATATTACAAGAAATTTTTCGTTCTCGCTACTCTCTTTACATTTAATTATATTCATATTTACTTATTCAAAAATGGTATACCCGGCAAACGTTTCATTGTCAATCAACCCTTATACTGCTACGACAATGATAATTATCAGACTTTGGTGGAAAACTGAAAACCCTCGAGCGACGTAATAAATTATGTTCCAATGTACAGACGCTAGCTATTGAATTTGTATATGGTCAATATACAATACGGCGCCTGTTTATACATATTTACAATCGGTCGTACTGACGGCGCTGACTCTCGAGGGGGGTACTTTTTAGTACCTCATAGATACTTTCTCGTCCAGGTAGACGCACAATATGAAAATTCGTATATTTATTCTTATACGTATAACGTTCAAGAGTTTTCCATCTACCGTAGACTCATTAAAATGCAAAATTCTTTCGACCATCACTGAAACGTAACTACATCAGGCCAGAATGGGTTTGCTATAATGTTTCAAATTTTACGCTATGAAATATCTATTTGTGATGAAATAAACAATTTTTACACTACAATAATTTGTAGTATACAGAAGTATAACTTCTCTTTATATGCTCTACAAAGGTTACGTTGGTGGGGGTAAACGCTTGCCCCCATCATTCCAACATATGAGACGATTCACACCTGTCTATAAAAAAATTTGTAAAGAGGATCGGGTGGCAGTCCGACCCGTGACAAGCTATGAAATACAGTTATCGTAGCTTCGTTTCCCTCATCATTTATTCATATTTCCGTGTCGCTCTGTTGTATTTTCTATCAACCATGGAAAATTTTGAAGCACCATTGTTGCTTGCTACAACATAGAATTTGAACTACTCGGAAACAAAGAGGATAACTGTGGGTCTTCAGGTACGCGCAAGCGGTGACGGTACACCGGTCGTTAAGCTGCAGCATAATAACTCGTCGTGTGGTATTACCTTTGAATCTACAAAGTGGTGTAAACTACAAGATGCCTTGACCGAGATAGCATCATATTTCGGGGCCTGTACGAATTATGGCTGGAAAGCTGATCAACGCATCCGTAAAACACTTAACATCGCTGACTGCGAGATTCACTTTGCGTCCTCGTTTGGCTCAAAATCCATTGTTTTCGACCAAGCCAAGGACGATGTGGTCGCCGAGGACGTCAACCCTAACGATGAAAATACACAGGTGGAACCACCACCACAGAAGAAGAAGAAGAAGAAAAACATCTATTCACCGAGTATAGTTATGCAAAAGAAATCTTTTGACGGACTATGCATCGTAACACCGTGTGTCGATGAGCGCTTCAGGTGGCTCCAGCGCTACGTCGTTTATGTGAAAAACTGTATTGATGTTCTATGTGCTGAATTAGTTATACATATTTCCGCTAAAGAACTAGTCGAGAATGTGGAGCAAGTGCGTATTAAAACTCTTTTAACACAGAATAGCTCTACTCTGTGTGAAGCTGTACGTCATCGAGTGGATCCCTCATTCCTTGAACATTTCGATATATTGTTCCTTGAGTTGCAGATATTTTGTGTTCCGTTCATAACACAGGAGGTGAAAAATTTAATCACAGACATTTCTCTGGTGGCTTTAAAACCGTTTGAAGAATGATCGGAGAACGATTGCCCTCGGTTACGCAAGAATTAATTTTTCATAATTCACGCGATAACACATGATTATGATGATAATAATTAATTTTACCAGTTGTAGATGTTAAGATAATTATTGCGTTACTTTTCTTAAATACACACGTGGCTCGTCGTCGATAACCCTTCCCACCCATGTCTCGCCTCAGTATAAATTGAAATTATTAATATTTTTATGTATAATACTCTCTCTCTCTCTCTCTCTACAATAAAGAAACATGTATGCTATTTAAACGTGTTTCTTACTCAGCATCATCAGCATTAATAGTTGCTTTGAAAAATTTATTTAAAAATGTACGTCAAATAGTGAAAAACAAAAAAACACAATCTTCTGAATACACATGCGCTTTAAAAAGCTAAATTGTGCGCATTTGCCGCGGTGACACACGCTCGCTCATGAGCTTATGACCAGGCGAGCGTGTATCTGTATAAGCTGAACCGCGCCCGCGCACACGTCTGATAAGCTAATAATGACGTGTGGGTACGCGCCGCCGCCGCCGCCGCCGCCGTCCGGCTGGGTAACACGCTTATTGTGGACTTGGTGTATGCGATTTTGCATCTCGTTGCCCTACGATATTCACCGTCATCATCATCATCATCATCATCATCATCATCATTATCAATAGTATGGTGGATTTGTCACGCTTTATAAGTAAAAATAATGGATGTACGCTAGAAACATCCGTGGACGTCGCTGATTTGTGGCCCCACTGGATGTGGGAAAACAGTTTTCGTGAGAAAATTTCTAAAGTTTCTCAATCCAATGAGTAACGTTGAATTTGACCGTATTATATTCTATTATGGAGATACTCTCGATTCTGATATCGCTGCTCTGAATAACACATATGAACAACAACCATCGTCGTCATTGTTAATTACTAAAACTGGGAGTAATAAAAAATTCAAAATCCCAAAAATTAAATTTAACGAGGGTCTACCGCAACAGGAGGATTATTCGAGCGACAATAACTTGAAAAAATTGGTTATTATCGATGATTCAATGCGCGAATCCTCAAATAATACCATTGTCGACCTTTTCACAAAAGGTAGCCATCATAAAAATATTAGTGTGATTTTTATCACACAAAATATTGTCCATCAGGGACACGGACAACGTGATATACCATTAAACGCCAATTATATGGTGATATTTAAAAATCCACGTGATCGAGCACAAATTACACATCTAGCGAGACTAGTATAACTAAGTATACCCCGAGAATCCACGATTTCTAACCGAGTTATATTACGATGCTACCGCACAGCCACACGGTTATCTACTCTTGGATCTTAAACAATCGACACCCGATTATTGTCGATGTCGTACAATGATATTTCCCGATGATCCACGAATGCTGGTCTACATGCCGAAAAACACTCGTCAACGTATTTAATTGGAAGCACAAGTAGACACCACATCAGTCGCTAATGGATATGAGTCGTGTACGCATCACGCGAAAAGACTCGGGGGGCATTCACCCGTAATACATCTACTGTGAAACTGTAATAATGAGGGACAGCACCAGCGCGAAGAAAAAGAAGAAGAAAAATACACATTACATTCCATTCGATGAACGTTGTATAACCCTACTTAACTAGGGCTGCCATCTGCTTACTTTTAGGCAGGACAGTCCTGCTTTTTTGCACCTTGTCCTGCGTCCTACCTAACTCCCATATTGTCCTGCTTTTTTTGAAAATTTGTGAATAAATTCAAGTTTTTTTGATTTAACATGCCCAAAAAATTCTCGCTCGGTAACGCTCGCGAAAATAAAATATTTTTTTTTTTTTACATTATTTATGGTATGGTATCTTATATTTATTATAAGCAACTTTAATATTTTTAGATAAACATGGAAATTGAGAGTAAGAAGAGAACATCATGGAAAAGTGATTATTCCAGAGAATTCGGATTCTTGAACAAAGTCGACGGAGAAAGTGACAAGGCCTTTTGTATGATCAGCAACTCAAAATTTGATATCTCAAATGGAGGACGTGCGCAGATTACCAAACACACGGAAACCAAAAAGCATCAATCATCGATTCAGGCATCAACCAGCAACGTAAAAATACAAACTTTTTTCAAAAATCTAAACACAACAGAAGATTTTAAGTCAACCGCATGCGAAGCAGCTTGGGCTTATCATACAGCGCCATAACATTTCTTTCGAAAGCAATGATTGCTCAAACTCACTAATCAAATGTATGTTTGATACAAAGTTCACGCTAGCACGTAGCAAGACTGCTGCCATTATCAGTAACGTTATAAGCCCAGCGATTGAAGCAGAAGTGAATGAAAAACTGCAGAAGTTAAACTTCGTTTCCTTAATGACTGACACATCAAATAGGCTTAACGTGAAGATGTTGCCAATCATAGCTCGTGGCTTTGATCCTGAAAATGGTGTTTGCAATCTTAACCTTACTTTGGTAACAATTCCCAACAAGAAATCCGACACGATTGTTCAGGAGTTGGCAAATGTTGCAAGAAACAAAGCTATTGAGAGCAAGATCATCGGTTATGATGCCGACAACACAAATCTGAATTTCGGCGGAGTCAATAGGAATGGAAAGGAAAACGTCTGGCGTAAGCTACAAAAGGAATTAGGACGTGATTTGTTTGGAATTGGTTGCGGAGCCCATATCACGCACAACGCTATTGAAGCTGGATGCGAAATGCTTCCAATCGACTTTGAGGCATTGTCGGTAAATGTTTATAAACATTTTTAAATCCACACCACTCGAACTGAGAATTTGAAAAGCTTTTGCTCAGAACTGGATCACCTTTATGAGTCGATGAAAAGTCACTCCGGAACACGATATTCCTTTCCCTAAACCCAGCCTTGCAGCGCATCATCAACATGTTTGATCCTCTCCAAACTTATTTCACTTCACTCTCGCAATGCCCGCCGTCGATCAAAATTTTTTTCTCGGATCTGTCCCAAAGTTCTGGCTTGTTTTCGTTGAAAATCAAACAGCAGGATTCAACACATCGATTGAGAGAATGGAACGATCATCCGCTACATCATTTGAAACCGCAGAAGGATCGCGACTGTTGAAGGGTAAAATTAAGAACCGTAAAGAGCTGAGATACCTACCAAGAGAAGCGCAACTTGAGAAGTCCAAACTTTCGATTGACCAGCAGCAGGAAATTGATTTAAACGTGATTGTATTTTACGATACCATCATTAAGTATATTGAACTTTGGGAAGAATCGTTTGATGGAACTTCAATTTTTTCGTGGATGATTTTGAGTAGATATCCTGATTAGAATGTGATTGAAGAGAGCTACGAGTATGCTGTACTTCGATTTGGTGAAAATCTGCGCAACGTAATAAGCCGTGATTAGCTTTGCGATGAGTATGGTCTCATGAGGCAGTTCTGCATGCAGAATATCAATCAATGGTTATCAAATAAGACTCCTTGTGCTAAAATTTGGACCGCCATTTTCAAAGAATTCCGAGGCCAACACACGCAGCTGGTGAACATGGAGAAATTGGTGGAATTCGCGTTTGCTCTTACTGGAACGTCAACGGAAGCAGAGCGAAATTTTTCATTAATAAACAACATCTGGGCTGAAAATCGTGGTAGCATGGCTCTGAATCCTGTTAAAGCCATTCTTAACATTCAGTATAATTCTGATCTCAGCTGCAAGCAATTTTAAGACAAGGTGAAAGATGACAAAGCAATGCTTCAAAAGGTCCAAAGCTCCGGAAAATATCAATAAGTTGATTAGATCAAATTATGTGAAACTTTGCATCAGATTACAACAAAAAAAAATAATGCAACTTGATGGAGGACTTGTTATAGCATAGCATATCTAGTACTGCAATCGATCCGTAAATTACGGAGACCAAACTTTTGAAATGCTCTAAAACTATTGAAGGGTGTTTCTACTCAAAATAAAAAACGTTAAAATGGAAATATAATTTTGTAAGCTCTCCATCCGTAAATTACGGACAGTCATAAAAATTCTCAATTCTGGGAAAAATTTGTGGTCAAAATGTGATCAAAAAGCATTGTGATCAAAAAGCATAAGATGGGATAAAAAAGGATGTGTAACAATAGACAGTATCCTTATTCCAAATTCTAATATTGTCGACCTTATAAACGATGCAGTACGAGGTAGAAAAAACTTTAAAGCAACAGGCAGACACGAATTTATCGTTAGTCAACGCACAAAGAGCGTTCCGCGTGAATTTATAGGCAACAGTAGATTGTGGGATTTAGGCGTATCTAGAGGTACTAAACGACCAAGAAAAGATGTTCAGATGATGCAACATAACGACTCGCATTCTATGAATGTGGATGCGGTTGGCGATAATTCCAACGACGACTACGACGGCAAAGACGATACACACCCTGGGAATACTTCTTCAAAACGTCGGAAAACAAAAGTAATAAAACTATTTGAAGTGGATAAAGATTTAGAACAAGCTGTACAACGAGCGGTGAAAGATGACTTTCGGAAAAGTGTACTACGATCCTTCGCATCCAGCTGGATACGCTGGTGCGCGACGTTTAATCAGTAGCAAAAATAAAGCAGACACCGTATATGACTGGCTCACTCAACAGGATAGTTATACCATTCATAGACCCGTGCACCGTGTCTTTCCACGACTGTATTACAATGTTACAAATATTGACGATGTCTAGGAGGCCGATCTCGTGGATCTACGTTCATTGAGTAGCTATAACGACAACGTCTCCTATCTGCTTATGGTAATTGACGTTGTCAGCAAATATGCCTGGGTCGAACCCTTGCAGGACTAAACTGTGCGCGAAGTAACAAAGGCATTTAAATGCATTCTCGAGCGTAACGATGGTCGTACACCTGTTTTTACTTCAAACTGACCGTGGAAAAGAATTCCTCGGTGGTCAACTTCAAAAATTTCTCAAAGATGAAAACATACAATTCCGTGTTGCTCGTAATCCTGATGTAAAAGCCTCGATTGTCGAGCGTTTTAATCGCACTCTCAAGGAACGGATGTGGCGCTACTTCACACATCGTAATACTCATCGTTACATCGATATACTACAACAATTGGTCTATGCGTACAATCATGCTGTACACTCAAGCATTAAAATGCAACCGGCCGCCGTAACGCTATATAATGCCGATACAGCGGTGCGCAATATGACAATTAGCGCGATAAAGCGACGTGAAAAGAGACGTTTCACAACGTATAAATACAAACCCGACGATTACGTTCGAATCAGTAGAACTAAAGGCACCTTCGAAAAAGGTTACGAGAAAAATTGGAGTGAAGAAATTTTTCGTATCAAAAAAGTTTTACATAGACAGGGCTTGTATGTGTATGCGTTGTGCGATCTCGAAGACGAAACGATCGATGGTTTCTTTTACCCCGAAGAATTAACGAGCGTTCATGAGAAGCGTATGGAGAAGAATAAAGAATTCAAGATTGATCAAGTTTTACGGACAAAAGGACACGGTGCGAAAAAACAAATTTTCGTAAGTTGGGTGGGATATCCGGCGAAATTTAACTCGTGGATACCAGCGTCAAACGTTCACGGTCTCGAATAAACGAAATTTTGTCCAAACGATGCATGACGAGGATAATTTCTTTCTTGTTCCACCGAGCAACAGCAGTATGAAGTATTTTCCCGAAAATACAACAACACATTTTATAACTCAATTGCCGCGTGAAATATCGTTAAAGGGTCGCTCGGTTGTGGTCTTATCGGAAATTCATATACCCTGTACAATGACGCATTTACAAGAAGCAGATACGATAATCGGCTGGATGACTTGTGAGAGTAAAGAAGTTACTACAAACCGAATACCTCGAGGTTTGTACAAAAATCACGAAGAAATTGTGGAAAATATCAATGATTTACCGGGGCTGCGAGAAGTGGGCATAAAAATTATAAGTGTTGAAAAGCCTAAAGGGTACGTTGCCCTCGAGTCTGAGGAAACAGGGTCGTTCCCTGAACCTCTAGGCTACCCTGGAGTATTACGAATGAGTAGTAAAATAGCACGTATATTGGGCTTTGAGAAACACGAAGAACTGCTGCTGCTTGACCAAGGAACCCCAGGGGGTCTTTACCTGCAGCTTATGCGAGGCGTTCCACGCGTAGGACGAGTACCCACGCGTATAAATAGGGCTCTGCCCGATCAGCTTTTTGTCTACAGCGATATTTGTGTACCGTATACAGTAGGTGATACACAGACAGCACTACTCAGGATTGTAAATTTAAATACAAAAAACTACACGTATGGTACAACACAAGTAAAATGTTTTTCATCGTCAAATTACATAGGTTTACTCAACAATTGCTTCAGAACGATCGAGGTGGATATAAGAGATCATCTGAGTAATCCTATTGCATTCGAGTATGGAACGTTAACGCTCACACTTTATTTCAAACGACTCAATAAGACAAAATGTGTGCTCATTATACGGCGTATTATGAGTATCAAATAGGTGGCGGAGGTGGTTATATAGGTAACGTGTTTGCGGGTTCCCCGGATCAGCGCGGTCACGGCATCGGTAGTTTTCTCGGTGGTCTATTTCGGAGTGCTTTACCACTGTTGACCAGAGGTGCTAAAGCTATAGGGAAAGAAGCCATTCGCACGGGTTTACACGTTATCGAGGATGTGAGCGGTCGCAAGATGCCATTCAAGGAGTCATTGCGTCGACGCGCAGCCGAATCTGGAGATAATTTACAACGAAAAGCCAATGAAAAAATCTCTCTTCTCATGAATGGTTCAGGATATAATGCTGTGGGTACCGCTCGCATGATACAGTCGTTATCGGGATGCGTGCCTATGAGTACGAGGAAAAGGCGTACTGGTATTTTGAAAAAATCGTTAGGAATAAAGAAGAAGAAGAAGAAGAAGAAGAAAAAGTCTGCAAGACGTAGACGCATTGCAGCAAGGAAACATTGCGGTGTCGTAAAGAATAAAAAGAAAAGGATAATAAAGAGAAAAAAAGGTGTCAAAAGCAGTAGGGGCAAATGAGCAAAGACCAACGATATTTTTGGAGGTGTTTAACAATGTCGTTCTTACACTTATACTTAGCCGAGTGTATGAAGTAGGAGCTCGACTTATTTACCATACCTCCAATGCAGACGGCTATAGAAGCATCACAATGGATACACTACAAGCCTGTGTCGTCCCTCACGGATGACGGACCCCTGCAATTTGTCATACCTGGCCACGATGAAGAATACCTGGACCTAGCTCATACAATAATTATTGTAAATGTTAGGGTTATTCCAACAGCTGAATCACAGTACAACGCAGCACCTGTTAATAACTTTCTGCATAGCCTTTTCAATCAGGTGGATGTATATTTTAACCAGAAACTCGTGGCACCGTCAAACAATGCATACCCCTACAGATCATATATTGAGACGTTACTCAATTATGGATCGGCTGTTAAAAATTCTCACTTAACGACCGCGCTATGGTACGCTGACACGCCCGGTACGTTTGACAGTCTACCAGGTGCATCGAATAGCCCTAGTATCGGTTTAAATAATCGTGAAAAGTACATAAAGAATGGTCGGACTTTAGATATGATTGGACATTTACATTGCGATGTTTTTAATCGGGATACATTTCTGCTGAACGGTGTGGAAGTACGGTTACGGCTTGTACGCTCAAAAGACGATTTTTGTCTTATGGAGACTCCTACGGCCGGTGTGACACATAAACTACATATCACCGAGGCTACATTACTCGTCCGTCGAGCAAAAATCGCACCAAACGTGCTGATAGCTCACGCCAAAATGCTTGCAAAAACAACCGCCAAGTATCCTATAACAAGGGTTGAGGTTAAAGCTTTTACGATGCATGGCGGTATCATTGGCGATACTCTGGATAACGTTATTCTGGGCCAATTACTTATACGAATAATTCTTGGTTTTGTGAATAATCGAGCATTCAATGGCAGTACAACGTTAAATCCGTTCAACTTTAATAATCATTCGATAAATTTCCTCTCTCTGTATGTCGATGGTCAACAAATACTGAGCAAGCCTCTTCAACCGGTGTTTGATGGTAACGAAAAGTGGATAGACAGTTATCACACGCTCTTTAGCGGTACAGGTATACACTTTCAGAATGAGGGTCTAGATATTACCAGGAGCGACTATCCCAAAGGCTACTGTCTGTATGTCTTTGATTTGACACCGGACTTATCAGCAAGTTGCTTCGGTCACTGGAATCTCATAAGACACGGTAGTGTAAGGATCTAAGTAAGGTTCGCAACGGCTCTGACATCTACATTAAATTGTGTGGTATACGCCGAGTATGATAATGTAATAGAGATAGATTCCACACGTCAGGTCATTACAGATTTTAGTGCGTGAGGGGACGCCACACACGACGCTGTAATATTTAAACTCGTCTACGCAACCACACCTGGTATCAGTCTACATCAAACCCTCATAATGGACGTTATAGTGGATATTTAAGCGCTCTACGATGCAAACAACCGTTTTCTACCAAAGGAGATTGCTGTGACGACTCTTCAGGAAGAACATTATGGTCATTGGCTTGTCGAACAACCATATGACTTTGGTGAACTACCAAGGAGTATACGTGCGAGCAACAGTAAACTAACATGTTTTCATCATGGATTGGAATGGCTTGACGGTGATACACCGTTGAAAAAAATCTACACCAATCTACGCTTACTGTGGCGTTATGCCTTGCGTATTTACACAAGAGGCTTGCAAAAAGCCGAGCTTTTACGTGACGTTCTGGGGTGCGAAATCATCAATCTGGAAGAATACGAGGGTCCATCGTTAAAAAATATGCCAATCAACAACGTTTACTGTATTCACCATGGTATTTCGAAAGAAGGCGATGTAAAATGTGCTCTAAATAACGTGGCAAAAATACGTTCGTGGCTCCTGTTTGAAGAGCTCGACGTGGTTAGTCACATTTATTCACAACCTGTCGATAAATCAACACCTATTAAAAATCAACAAAGCCAACCGAACAACGAGGCATCAAATGAGGAAAATACTCGAGATATATCACAAAGCGTAGAGTATATATTCAACGATATTACACTATCGTGAAACAGTGATGAGTCGGCGCTGCGAGGAGGAACTGTACCGGCTAACGATGAAATAACTGTACTTTTCCGTGGCAGAGAAAAACAAGTAATCTCACCGAGTGCTAAACAACCATCACCGCCCCCACGTAACAAACACCAGCCAGAGCAACCACCACGGCGCAACCCTCATTATCACCAGCAGAGACAGCGTCAATCACACTCTAAGCGTCACCACCAGTTGTGTAAACAGTATGAACAGCCTACAGATATTAGACGCTCTACAACGAATATCTGCTCAGACGAAAGGAGTATTTCCGGCCGATCGCATCCCGAGTCGCTGGTCTCGACCCACAGCATTGATTCTAAACACAGACGAGCATAATCTACCTGGGCGACACTGGATTGCCACTTACGTTGATAAAAATGGACATGGAATCTTTTTCGATAGTTATGGATTGCCCCCACTCATTAACCAACACCATAACCGTCTACGCAGAAACTGTCGAAGCTACGAGTGGAACGCGCAGCCCCTTCAATCACTCAAGTCTAAAGTATGCGGTGAATACTGTATTATGTTTCTTGATTTTATGGCTCGTGGTTATACTCTGGATAATTTTCATAAGAATTTTACGACTAATAGAGTGAAAAACGATCGCATAGCTACACATTACTACGAACGCGTAAAATATTTAAATCGCAGAAAGAAACGTGTGAAAAATGTAAAACACAATAATATTTAGGGCTACGGTTGTAATAAAAACACATGTATACAAACTTGTACAGATCGATTTGGATGCTACTTGTGAATTACTATGATTAAATTCGAAACTTTTGAATTTCCTATCTTATTAGTCGAAAGTACTTCCACCATACACATTTTCATATTTAACTATGATGGCCATTGACACGAGGAGTATATATCTAATGGTAACAGCTGTGAAAAAAAGTTATTTGAAAAGGAAACGTCGTTGTGAAAGTATCTTTGCCTCTCTTTCCAACCACAATGGATACTATTGACAGTATACTCGTGATCGACTGCTGCAAGGATCCCCGAGACTTCATCAAAGCTGAGCTCGCGTACATACCGAAACCGCTGCTGCTGAAACATTGGGGCGAAAAAATAAAAATTCTGTATGACAAACTACCGGAGCATCTGAAGGTTGACCGTGAGGTCTCCTTGTACATGCCGTGCTATAAACATCTCATCGAACCGGGTCCGAAAACAGAAATTGACGGTCCAGCACCAGCTCGCCGTGACTGCCGCGGATGTCATTGAAAATTACGGATGAACAATACATGTTTGTTGGACGAGAATGTTAAAATAAAACAGTTTTTTATGAAACTAAAAAATAACGAGCGTTTTCATTTACCGTTGTTGTAAATCGTCGTTTCAATTAATTAATTTTTTTAATTAACAAAAATTTTAAAAAAGCTACGGAGGGGTCTTGGTTGTCGACGACTGGGGGAAAACCGGTTGATGGTGGGGTGCAGAATATTATTTACCGCGAGACCCAATCTATTTATCTTCCGTAAGTCCCAAATTTTCTGTAGCGATTGTCGGCTACATACCAACGGTTGACAACCGATCCGCTTTGCCGATCGCCCATACATTTTCTGCTAGACCAACTGCCAACGTTCAATCTTTTTTACCGCCTGTCAGTAACACGATTACCAACCATACATGACGCATCGGTAATTGATTTTTTACTGGACCGGCTGCCAACATTCAATCTTCTTTACTGAGTGTCGGTAACACGATTACCGACGGTAGATGGCGTATCGGTCATTAATTTTCCATTGGACTGGCTACCAACCTTCAATCTTCTTTACCGACTGTCGGTAACATGGTTGCCAACCGTAGATGGTGTACCGGCGATTAATTTTCTACTGGACCGGCTGCTGACCCTCAATCTTCTTTACCGACTGTCGGTAACACGATTATCGATGGTAGGTGGCGCATCGGTAATTTCTGCCCGACCGACCGCCAACATCCAATCTTCTTTACCGACGATCGGTAACACGTTTACCGACATTAGATGGCGCATCGGTAATTAAATACGGGTCAAAATCCGGCAGATGGCGCTACGACGCTGCACCAATCAGAACACTAGGATAGGTGGACTGGGTGTGGGGACCAATCAGGGATGGGGGTAGGGGCGGTGGGGGGTGTGTGGGGGTTGTGGGGACCAATCAGGAACGGGGGTGGGGTAGTGGGGGGTAGACACGCCCTGGCGCCAGCCGGCCACGCCCTGTCTTTCTATAACGGGCCCCTTCTACTAGCATACGTGCTTCTATGCGAAATTTAATTGTAAGTCATTGCAATATGAGAGGAAAATGGTAAACTACACATTTCAGGAATATACCGAAATGGTAGAGTGTCATTTGCGATGTGATACAAATGCGGCACGGGCTCCCCGTGAATACGCGTGTCGCTGACCGCGTCGGCGTCATCCGAGTGATCGAGTTATCTATGCCGTGTACCACCGCTTTTCCACCACGGGAAATGTAATGCCTAGTCATCGAAATGTGGGACCTCTGCGAATTGCACGCATGGTTCGGAACGAGCGACGAATTATGGATGCAGTCATGCATTGTCCGGTTGTTGGCATTCGAGGAGTAGCGCATCAATTAAACTTTTCTTACGGGACCGTGCAAAGATCGCTGAAAGAAAGGAAGATGCATGTGTATCATTACATAAGTGTACAGAGCCTGAGAGATAAAAATGATGGAGATAGAGTTTTGTTTTGCCGCTGGCTGATTTAACAGCATGAGGATGACCCGAATTTCATCGAGAATATGTTATTCACGGATGAATCGAAATTCGGTCACTTGGGGACGTGGAACTACCACAACAACCACTGGTGGGGAAGACGTAACCCCCTCATGACCGTTGTGCGCAGCTTCCAAGAAAGGTTTTCATGTAATATTTGGACCGCCGTAGTGGGTGAACGAGTAATAAGTAGTATGGGAATATGTACTGTCACCGAAGCGCTACATTCACGATCCACTATTACCTTTATACTTCTATTTTTTATGTTGCTATCAGATCGGACCGTTTGAAATTGAAGGAACTCTGTCGGCTGTAAAATAGCACAGATTCCTACAACGCTGTCTGAGACCGTTATGTTTGAACGCTGGTATGACGGCTGAACAATTTAACCATTTATGGTATCAGCACGACGGTGCACCAGCACACACGAGCCGCATCGCCCAAGAATGGTCGCGAAGACATTTTTCGGGACGCCTCATCTGACGAGGTGGAGTTCTTTTTGTGGGGACACGTCAAGGCCGTCGTATATCGTACGCCGATCGTCAACCCCGAGGAGTCGGAGCAAAGAATTGAACTTGCGTTCCGAACAATCACCCCCCAAATGCTCGCGAAAATAAAAAATAATTTGCTGCATCATGCTACATGTTGCATCGAATTGGGCGAACGAAATTTCGAACACTTTATGGAGTGATATGTTTCATTAAAAAAAATGTAACAGCGAGTAAAAAAAATAAAATGCCCAGTGAAGAGAAAGTGAAGTTCCGACCAACGGTGCCCGTAAAATGATTTTTATGAGCTGAGCGCACCTACAAGTTAGATTTTTAATGAGTTCCCTCTATGGTCCTGGTGCCGAGTGGTGGCTCCCATACACATGCTCGTCTTTTTCAACCCTCAGCGATACAAAAAAACCAAGCAGACTTATTGACATTGAACAGGAAGAGTAATTTTCTTTTTCGTTGCATTTTTACCTTCGGATCTTTTATTTTATGAGCCAATAAAGCGAACGAAATTAATTGTCGTCGCATAAGTTTAAACTTGATGTTATTGTCTGTCTAAAACACACGGAGTTTCATTAAACCTAAAATATAACGAACTATTGATTTGTTTACGATGCTTCACTTAGATGAAAACCGGTCCAAAACTATGGTAACGTCTAAAATATTTTCCGGAGCAAGTAAAACAATGTAGTAAGACTCAGTTTTGCGATTCGGATGGGTGAAAGATCTTAAATGTCTTAAGCCAAATAATAAGTAATAAATTAGTGGTTTGTTAACGAAAAACAAATAAAATTGATTGTGCATTCTCAAATAATTTCCAGACGATATACCAAGATAAATGAAGGTTCAATTATTTAGTTTCAATTTCAACGTAAAATAACAAGAACAATTAACAGACTGCTATCACTTGAAGCACCTTCGCGGTAACCTTGAGTGGCATTACCCGCTCGTGCTATCACCCAGCCCATCGTTATGTTCCTGGTATTTTTTCACCATGTGTTGAGCAAAGATTTTTATCCAGTTCTCCATCGTAAGTCGAATAGCGAATCCTTGTCAACAAGTCGACGAATGCATTCTCAGCTGCGTTTCCGAGCGTTGCAATGATTTTATTACTTCTTTATCGTTAAGTTAGATACACAAATAATTTTTTAATTGTAGAATAATTTATTACATTTGTTCACTAAAGAAGAAACATGCTCGATTGAATAATTCGATTATTATACATCTAACAATGGAATATTATGATTACTATACATAGTTTTATTTTTACTTTCTCTTTTTTTTATAATTTGGTTGGTATGCCACCTTGCAGTTTAGAAATATGTCATTTAATTATACCCCTCGTTCCAATATCAATTGCTTGATTTCTTAAGTTTTGAGTACTCAACTATTGCACAGGAACGCTGGATACAGTATTGATTCTTCTATTTTCCAGGCCTAAAAGTCGATCAATATTTTTGATCCAGTGCGTTGATTGCCATGCACAAGTTTCAGCGTGAACATATATTTTATATATATTTCGTTGTTGTCGTTTACGACTATTGAACTTTCCAAACAGTCTCTCCCTTGCTATCATTATTTTAAGATCGTGAGATCGATCTTGAAATTCGGAAAAATTAAACAACTCAGCGATCTCATCCTTCGATTTCGCATTCCAATGAAATTCTAACGGGATATATCCTATACCGCAATGAGTGGTGTTATTGAAAAGAGCTTCCATCTTGGGAAGATGTTTCGCCCATCTTGTATGTTGTTCCGAACAAAATGTCCTAAACAATTTGCCAAGCTCTCGCATAACTCTCTCCGTAGGGTTGAATTGAGGATGACGGATCGACGAAAATACTATTTTTATATCGTTTTTGTTTAATTCTTCCTTCCAGATTCTTGACGTAAATTGAGATCCGTTATCCGATATTTTGACAATAATCTTCCAACATTCTTTTTACTGCTATCCTCGATGTAGCTTTTTTTATAGAATATAGTGTAATGAGTTTCGAAAATGCATCCAGGACTACAAAAATATATTGAACTCCGTCAATCGATCTTGGTAACGGTCCATAAAAATCAACGGTTACGAGATCTCCGGGAACATTTAATTTTACGTGGCAGTATTGGCCCTCCATAGTCCTTTCAAGATGTTTTACCCTTTGACAGAGATCACAGCTGACAACATGTTGCTTCGCATCTTTCTGCATTCCTCTCCAATAAAATAATCTTTTCATGTGGTGCAACGTCTTGTACACTCCCGTATGCCCCGTTCGCTCGTGTTCGGCTCGAATCACGAGAAGACTCAATCTAAGAGGAATCAGAATACACCAATGAGGCGATTGTGATGCTTTACAAAACCAAATTCCATTGTAATTCTGTACGTTGTCGACGTGATCCTGTTTATATTTATGGACAAAGTCGCTGAGCGGTTCATCCTCATTCTGTGATTGCTTTAGCTTCTTTAATTCCCTCTTCAAAAATGGATCTAGTCCGAGCTGAGTAACCATAACCAATGCATCATTCACTACCTCATGCGATTCGTCGATATTGACTGACATAAGATTTGGTATAATCATTTTCTCGGGATCCTTTACCTCGAATTTTCCACAAGGATTACGACTAAAAAAATCGGCTACCATATTGTCTCGACCGTTGCAATATTTCACCGCAAACGAATATTCTTGTATCATAGAGATCCACCTACTTATCCTCGCTGCATGAAACGGTATCTTATTAAGAAAGGTAAGCGCCTGATGATCCGTAATAATTACAAAATTACGCGTGAGAAGATACATGTTGGAAAATCAGCTGGCGCACGGCGATTGATATTCGCGAAATTAGCAAATATGTCAGATCCTAGAGGAGCCCGACCAAGAAATAGGGGCAACTCGCTAGAGACCACGTTGCCCAGCGAAGAGGTAGACCCCACAGCTGGATTAGCCGCGGCCGTAGGGAACATAGTTTACGAAGCGCGCAGGGTGCTATTTGGGCTCTCGCCGTCGGGGCGAATCCCTTCGACCAGACAAGGGGCCCTGGCGGACCGACTGACGGCCCAGTTTGGCGTAAACCCACGTAGGGGTGCGTCATTCGGGGATTTCGACAGTGACGCTAGCGACGACTTGCTTAATATGGCCACTGGCGAGCAAACGCCCGAGCACATCACCGAGGACATGGGTGAACGGGAAATAGAAAATATGCGAACAATAGATCGCGTAGGTTTTTCAGCAGCTACCGGTACGACAGCCCGGTCGGTACCAGCAAGAGTACGCGATTGGTTGGAAGCGGTCGACCGAAGCGAACGCGAATTAAGAAGAGTCCGACGACAGTATGAAAGGCTGCAGCGCGAGCACGATCGAGGCCAACGAGAACTCGTTCGCGAACTCAGGGAGACCGAAACACCGTTGGCAAGGCGGAACTTGGCGGACACGCTCAACGAGGTAGGTGCGGACGAGTTCGAACTCATCCGGTCCCTACGAGAGCAAAACGCCGAACTATCGCGGAGGCTGGAAAATACGGGGTTGGAAGAACGTCCGACACCACGTCCGCGGTCGAGGCAAACCCGATTTGAGGAATCGAATAATCCCCCTGCGGATCCCGTGTTTCAAAGGGAACAACAGTGGGGGTCGGAAATACCGAGTAGGACACTCGATCTTGGACTTGCGCTAAAAAACATCAAGCATTTCGACGGAAGCAACGCCGACGAACTCGACGCCTTCTTACGATCCTGCGAGACTGTTTTCAAGCGAGTAGCGCCCCAGGATCAAGACATCCTGTTAGAGCTAGTGCTCAGCAGCAAGCTCGAGGGTAGAGCGTCCAGAGAAATGAAGCACAAAATCATCCACTCGGTAGCACAGCTTAAAACCGAGCTGGAGGCCATGTACGGGAAGCGGAAGTCGTTGCCTGCGTCACAAGTAGATTTCAACTCCCTCCGGCAGGGCCAGGGAGAGGACATCGCGGTATACGCCGCCAGGACCGAGCGTATCACCGTCGATATAATAGAAAAGCTTTGCGAGGAAGCCACTACGATGGCGGAAATGCGCATCATCGAGAAAATAACACGGAAGAGCGCCCAAGCCAACTTTGAAAATGGACTGCATGGGCAGGTCCGAATTCTGGTGAGATCTCGTAACTACGCCACTCTCCACGAGTCGGTAACGGGAGCCATCGAGATCACCAACATGGTGCAGCCAAAGGGAGGGGCAGGTAGAGTATTAAGCCACCCCAGAAGGTCCCAAGGCGCATCACCCTGGCAGGGAGAAAATTGTTTCACCTGCGAAAAACCTGGACACATGGCTCGAGACTGCCCCCATAATACGGGACGAGTAAGGCTACCAGTACCCAGTGAAAACAAGTCAATCGACAATGTGGAAATAACCTGCAATTACTGTTAGAAGAAAGGCCACATGTGGAAGGACTGCTGGAAGAGACTATCGCAGAATAAAAGCGAGCCAACGCAGCCGCCCCGACAGCCAAGAAACGGAGGCTACAAAGATGCAAAAAATACGGTAACTGCGGGGCCAGATCCAGCCACTGCAGGCGTGAACACGCTAGGCGCACTGAGACTGAATACGCTAACTGTTCAGCAGAGACCTGCGTGCAAGCAGAAGAAAACAACGCTGCAGCTTCTACAAGTAACGTTGCTGCCGTCGAGTGCCACCACCAGCGACTTCGATATCGATGCACCGTTGGCCACGACCGGGGTACTCACCCTCAAAGCGGACACCGGAGCGCAGTGCAGCATAATCAAGGAAGGCTGTCTCAAGCCCGAGACCATGGTGTGCATGTGCTCCATGGAATTACAGGGTGTGGCGGGCGAAAAATTCACCCCCCTTGGTATAGCTAAAATTATACTCGAGACACCGGCTTTAAATGTAGAGCATTGGTTCTACATCGTTCCGAACAATGTGCCGTTGAAGGTCAACGGATTACTTGGCATGGACTTCATCAAGCAGCATAAAGCGGACATCCTGCATGGCGAGATGCTCAAGTTCTATGGGCACCGCATGCCGCTAAGGGACGGCGCAACGAGGATATATTCGTCACCACGCGGTAGAACTGCCGCCACGTGCAAATACATAGGCCTGCTTACAAAGATAAATCTTCCTTCCGGAAACGGGTCGAACATGGATGCCGCCAAGCAAAATACATTTGTCAGACTACCTACAAGGAGCGGGATCGGCTGAGGCATCATAGAGAGACCCCGTGTCACACCGTCAAGAATCAAAAGAGTGAGTTTAGAAGTTTCTAAATGCGACGGGGAAGTGCAACAGCCGACGGTGACATGCGAGCCGTCGGAGATAGCGAAGACCGTACGTAGCCGCCAGGTCAAGGCACTGCGCGTTAGCTCAGAGAGCACGGGGAAGAAGGCCAAACGGTTTGCGCAGCGCCAACGGAAGCCCGACTTGGTGCCCCCTAGCAGTGAAAAGCAAGCAGCTCGCGCAGGAATAGTGTGCGAATACAACGGTGTATTCCATCTACGAGGGAACAAGCGACAGCGCACGCACGAGGTGCAGTATCGCGCACCCTTTAAGGTCGGATCGAAGGACCTAGGATCGCAACCCTTGCCTGGGAAGACCGTAAAATCGGGGCATGGGTACGGTAAAATGTATAAAGCCGGAAAAAGAAATACTGATGCAGACGCTCTGAGTCGCATATATGCGACCACACGAACCCAAGTGGGTCAGGACAGAAAGTCCCACAAAAAAGAGAATGATAGCGCAATCGGGTATACGAACAGCTGCACAAAGCGGAGAGGCGAGGATACCCAAGGCAACCACTATAACTCGTCGAAGCGAGAGGCTAAACTCGCCCACGAGAAAGAGAAGTGTAGATGCCGACAGACAAAATGCTAGCGGCCTACAGGGCGTCAAATGCTATGTGTACCTCGACGACATAGTAAGACAAGGAGAAAGAGCTACTCGCGATAATATGGGCCCTAGCGCAATTCTGGCCATATATTTATGGTACCTGTTTCACAGTAGTGACACCAACCGCTCACCTGGCTGTTCGGAGTAAAGGACCCAGGTTCGAGATTGATGCGTTGGAAAATTAAATTGGCGGAACATGAGTTTAACGTAGAGTACAAGGCAGGAAAGCGCAACACGAATGCAGATGCGCTAAGTCGAATATTCCTTACTACGAGGGCCCAAACGAGAGCGAAGAACGGAGTCCGTGAGTCGAAAGAAGACCGCACGACGGTGCAAGTTGGCACAACGAAAGACCGCACAAAGCGGACAGCCGAAGATACCCCGTATAGCCATGGTAGCTCGCTGGAGCGAGAGGTCAAGCTCGCCCGCGAGAGAGACGAGGACAGCAAGCGCCCGGGTACGGACAGCCGCACAAAGCGGAGAGCCGAGAATACCCCGGACCAGCCCAGCAACGCGGCAGAGAGAGAGGTAGCGCTGGCCAATGCGCCAGAAGAAGATAGAGAGATCCGCAGCGTGCATGCAGATCGCTCTACTGAACCCCACAGCCCCGCCGAAAAGCCGTGCGGTCGGGGAAGGGGCAGACCACGCAAGCTACAATCTACATACGCAAGCCACTGGTAAGACTGCGAGCACCGCTGACAAGGACGAAGCGGGCCCAGCACAGCATGGCGGACCCGCGAAGCGCGGAAGGCCGCGAAAAGCAAACGTTGCAAGGCCGCTCAAGACAGAGAGCGACCCAACGGCGGAGCTAACGGTGGGCACACCGAGCGAAGAAACTGCGGACAGAGCACCGCAAAGGCCTGCTGAGGAAGCGAGGCACGGCGGGGCCCGTAGCCCACGAACTTCCAGCAGCACGGACGAAGACAGCGTTATAAAAAAGTATAGCGACTGCCGCAGTGGCGTAGCCGCTCCTTCTGCCGATGACCGCCAGAAAATAATTAGAGAATACCACGACACCCCCATAGGAGGGCATCAGAGTATATGGCGTACGTTACATCGGATTCGGACCAAATACGACTGGCCCGGCCTGAGAAGAGATTTAGAAAATTATATATCGTCCTGTAAATCCTGCCAAAAGAATAAAATCAGGAAAAAGGAACGAGTGCCGATGGTGGTAACGGACACCCCATCGAGGTCATTTGAAAAAATCGCGGTCGACATCGTCGGACCGCTACCGGAAAGCGCTTCCGGGAAAAGATACATACTCACGTTCCAGGACTCGCTTACCAAATACAGTGCAGCAATATCACTGCCGAACCAAGAGGCTTCGACAGTCGCTAGAGCGCTCGTTGAAGAATTGATCTGCCGACACGGAACACCGGAAATAATATTATCAGATCAGGGTACGAACTTCCTCAGCTCGACCTTCAAGGAAATGTGTCGACTGCTGCGAATCAAGAAAATACAAACGACAGCCTACCATCCGGAATCAAATGGCGCATTAGAAAAATTGCATCGCACCCTCGCTGAGTACCTAAAAAATTTCATAGATGAGGATCAAGGAAATTGGGACGAGTGGCTGCCGTGTGCGATTTTCACGTACAATACCACTCCACATACGGGGACCGGACTGTCGCCCCACGTGTTGGTGTACGGACGCGAGGCCGAATCGCCGACCGCCGTGAACCAAGAACCACGCAGCACTTATGCCTACGATGACTACGTCCACGAGTTACGCGAGCGATTACGCGCCGCATGGACTGTAGCACGAGACAACCTGGAAGGCGCGAAAAGACGGTCGAAGACTACATACGACCAGGGCGCACAGGTGCAGGAGTACCGCGTCGGCGAACGCGTACTCTTCCGTGACGAGACGGTGCGAAGGGGGCGGTCAGCCAAGCTGACTCCGAAGTGGACGGGTCCTCACGAAATAGTAGAGAAGAGGCCCCCCGTCAACTACGTGGTCCGGAAGGGACGTCAAATCCAGGCGGTGCACGCAAACCGCCTGAAGCTCTTTATTGAGCACTAATAGCTCAGGAATTAAAGAATTCGAATACTTATAGCTAGTTAAAACTAAATATTAGCTAGAAAATAAATGTGAGAAGGAGACCCTCAGGACGCAGGGTCGGGAGCTCCAATAGAGTAGAAGAGGTCTTAGGAGACCTAATTTTATCAACAAGAAAAAGAGCGTATACACATCGGAAAAATATATTGAACGAAAAGAAATTGCAATTTCATTACGCAATCCGGAGGGGACGGAATACTGTGACCGTGCCAGAAAAGCACCACGAAAAATGTATAGCATATTAATACTAACACAGGATAGTGTTCAGCGTAGAGTGTAAAAAGAATAACGTGCACACCCTATTCGGTTGATATACACATGTTAATAAGCCTCAGAGTGAGGAAGAAGGCACGCGTAGACAATCTAGTCCCAACGCTGAATAGAGCACAGAAAGGCCTACAGCGAAAATGGACACAGATAACGGCGAGAAATGCGCGAAAAGGGTTATCCAACTAACCCATCCCCTCATCGTTCTAATGCAACAGCAAGGGTGATGGCTATACGTCACGCCAACCCTAGAAAAATTGTGGGAAAAATCCCACTCGGCTTAAAATGTTAAATAATACGGGAATACTGGCTTTGGTAGGCGTATGTATAGTAACCGCCCGAGATTTCAGCATCAAAACCATCGGGCGAACATCGCAGATCATCCGAAAAAAAGTACCTCCCGTCGTTCAATTTAAAATTAACGGAAATTGAAGTTCAGGCACCCCCTACGCAGACCGAGAGGACAATTCCACTGCAGAGCGTGCTGCGAGACCCGGAAGAGCTTCAAAAGCTCGGAGCTCGAGCAGACCAAATCATAGACAACATCAATACTGTCGGAGACGGGATGCAACACATCCATAACCTGAGTTTCTACTCACTGGGTGCAGTAGCACCAATAGCCTTGGTTGGCTATGTTCTGTTTAAATGTTATAGGTACCAACGAAACCAAACACCAACAAGGACAAGCGAGGCAACGACCCCGGCAGCAGCCGAGGTAAACATCAACCTCGAGCCACTCGGACGACAACAGCCAGAGGAGCAACTGCGATCCGAGCTGGCCAGAGTATGCACCCGTCCCCCCAACCGAGAACGACTCGCTCGGCACGAAAGACGATAAGAAGCAAGAGGAAAAACTTCATCGTTGCAAATGAAAAAATGAAAGATTTTATTGTATTGTCATAACATCAAACCGTAACAAATTGTAAGAGGAAATACGGGAAACCAATCGAAGAAAACATTTTTTAGAGAAACAATTTTTTCCTTTTAAGGGGGAGGGAAGTTGTGCCGCGGAATATTCCACTCCGTATTTCATATATTCGGGAATATTCCATAGCAAAGAAACATTGGAATTCGTTCAAGACAGGAAACGAAGTCCAATGCCCGATCGTACGATCGACACCAGGAACGCCGACGCAGCATGAGGCGACTCGCTTGGTGTTCGACGATAGGCTAACGCTAAAAACGCAAACGAAAGGATTTTCGTGAACACAGTTAGCAACTGCTTTACGAAAAGACAGAATTAATTTAGACTCAACAGAGAACAGTTGGTTCCTCGTGAAATTCTCAGAACAACGCGTAATTGTACTTTCTTACTTTGATTTTTAAATAGACAACGGAAAGTTACCGTTGCCTATAATAAATACTTCCTTTTACATAAATTCGTGTTTTCATCGATAACTCGAGATCCATCTCCTTATCGGCAAACGATCCCAAAAATAATAACTTTTTAATATTATACCGAATACCGAATAATCTAATTACCCGGTACCGGCATAACAAAACGTTTGATCTGTTTGATAATGTGACAATTTAACGGTACGCTTAAAATTATTTTTCAATTCTCGATATGCAATTGCGTGTTCAACTCTCCATTCTCAGCGGTAATCCTTTTTTAACAAGGATCTGAACGGTTCGATCATTCCGCTGATTGTTGATCAACCTGCGAGGGTGATGCTGCGAATGTTCGTGATATTGTGTATGAGCACAGTAATTTTGGATTTAGTTTCCAGCAGGATAATAAAAGTTCCGTTTACTTAGTTGCATTGTTGGTGTGTGATTGATAATAAGTATTCTCTTCGTCCACTCTGGACAATGAAGGTTTGTGAGTGTATACTGCTGTAATAGATAGTTTGGACCACCTCGCTTTTACATTGGATGGTGATGTTAGTATCGTAATCCGAGAGTTGCAGAAGTTGCAAATATATATCCTCTGAAGTTGGCTCATTCGATAAGACGTCGCACCTGGTGATTCCCAATCTTGATAGAGTAGTGGCATTCCTTGTTTCGCCGCTGCAATCGTACCACACTAGTCGCGAACTCAGTCTGAGCAACCATAGAAGAAATAGAATAAACATGTGCAACATGATTACGAACTTTCTGCTTTTGGTCCAAAATGCAATTGTTTTAACTTGTTGGTGTGTACAATGCGCGTTTTCTTTTTTCTATGGGCATGTGTGGTCTGGTATATAGATCACTCAATTTTCCTTGGGCTGGTTCCTTCAGGAGGAACCCTTCAGGAGTTACCAAGTTGGAAGGATAATGGGTTTATTTTTCGATCGTTGTAACGTTCCTATCATTCTTTTGATTTATTCAGGTTCGCGGCTGCGATATGCTGGATGCTGTCAATCATCGTGAAGAGGTGCTGGAGGTATTCGTTTTATGTGGTGTGCGTGATTTCTTCGGCTTGGACGTAAGCGGATGGGAGTCGAGTAAGTTTTCCGAACCCCAATTGGTACAGTGTAACTACCGTGTCTTCGTGCCAGCACGTGTTGTAAGAGTACATAAGAAGGTCTGACCATTCGTCTCATTCTTGATGTTGATCTGTGTATTATTTTTAATATTCCGCCAAGAAGTGGTGAGAAGGGTTTCGTGAAAGTGTTTGCTAGTTAGCTTGACGTGGTACGGTCTGATAGCTACAGAGTATTTTGTAAAGAAGTCGTGGATTGTCAATATATAGGTGTTTCCATTCCCTGTCACTGGCAGGGGTTCCACGATGTCCATCGATATTTTTTCAAATGCGGTTCTTAGGGTGTCTGTAATTACCATAGGTTGCTTAGTTTTTACACGCACCAGTTTATTCAATTGGCGAGATGTGCAACGTTGGATGAAATTTTGGGTCTGCGTTTTCATGCCTTCCCAGTTGTAATTCTGTCGAATCCGATGAACGGTTTTGGTTACTCCTTGATGGCCATTCGCAGCAGATGATGATGATTGTTGGGTGGTCCTTGAAGATTTCCTAGAGGTGAGTCTCAATTTGTGTTCAGGGAATGTTTTCCAGTTTTGGAATTTTAGCGATGCTGCTTGTTTGCAAGGCTAGTTCGTTGGCAGCTTTCCTTAATGATAGTAAGACCTCGAAGATGTCTTCTAGGTCTGCATCAACGCGGAGGTTCTGTTTAAGGCGTCACATCTACTGAGCGGCCGCAAAAAGGCGTATTTTGTGATTTTTTTTTTGGAAAATGGTTGCAGGTTTCGAACGTTTTTTTCACAGTTTTTTTATTGGAAAAAATTCCTAAATGTAAATGATATAATGTATTGTAACGGTATTTTCTCGTTAGCATTAAATTTTATTCTTCTGAGGGGAAGAATTCGGGCTCGAACACGAAGATAATTAATTGCAGACTTCTATAGGAGGTGAAAATAGGATTTATTCAATAATTTTCATAGAATTCTGTGTTGTGAGGCTTTTTGGCGCCTTTAGCCGTACAATTTATCAGTGGTGTTCAATCGCTCTGATGGTTCCACGCTCTTCTTTATCCGTAGTGGTCGGATTCTGACTTCCGCGCTGGGCGGTGGATATCCCAACTAGGCAGTATCGAGCTCAGCTGTCTTGATCTTTTTCCCGCCGGGGTGCTGACGTGCGGTCTTTGGGCTTGAGACGCTGTTGCTGGCGCGTCGGTCAGCTGGCATGGACGCCGGGTCTATGTCCGTCTCCGCGTTGTTTCGTTAAATAATTTAAATACTTTGCCTTGTGTGTTATTTCCCGTTCGGGTCATAAGTTTGTTCTACTCGTGCCGCTCCCGTGATATTTCCAGTGTGTTTTGTAATGATGACAGTGGTTCTGGTTCGCGGAGAGTGTACTTTGTGTGTCGAATAATGACAGTTCCCGTTACACAATCTTTTAGTGACTCATAATTATTAACGATTAAGGATTGGATTTCTCAAGAAATCTTCGGTGTTGGACCTGGATGTTGCGGTTATTCTTCGCTCTTGGTGAGTTGGTCTTTGAATTTATTTTTCTCTCCTTCTCTCTATCGGTGGAGTGGTGTCGTTTTCATGCGACGCGCTTGAGCAAAACTCTTGAAATTGTTTCTACCCTAATTATTTTCCTAATTATTTTAAAATTCTGAATCTAGTTTCTATTGGTCGGGCTGACTAATGCCCTCCTAATTCTTTCGATTAAATAATTTTTCTAGCTTCCTTGCATATTTCGACTCCAAAGCCCTCTTGCTTCTTGATGCGGTAATTGATTTACCAAGAGTCTCAAGTTGACCGTATCAAGTCTTTATGTTATAATTTTTCTAACTATTGTTTGTCATTCCATTTCCTTTCTCAATGTTGTTCCGCCTTTACTTTTCTCCAAGTTTCTAAATTGAGAACTTCTAGGTACCGTAAACAAGTCTTTCAAATGTATCGACACGCTGCGGTCACAATACTTCTTATAACTATCTGCACTTACTTCTAATTATTCTACCAAAACCGTCTTATCCTATTTTCTTAATTCTCCTAAAATAAACCTTAATTATTTATTTTAACGTCACCAACTTTCTTTTTTTAGTCTGTTTTCTTTAGAATATTTCCTGTCTTTCCTCACACGGTTTAATACTGTCCGCTCTAAATCTTTATATTAGTCCTTGCACTCACTTATACTGTGTTTTCGATTTGGCAATATTCTAATCAATTTATAGGGTTAACTCACACCCTTTCACGTTAAAATCCGTAGATTTGATACCAAACTCTTGGATTTTTAGTAGAATTTTTAAGTTTGAATACCTGCGAGTCTGACTCAGTTGGCGGTTTTTACAGAATGAGAGAGCCTCTTAGTTTGAAGCTCGTTTATATAGTCTTTTCGTCTTTTCCCACTCTCTTACTCTAACTCTTCTTCTTATCATATCTTCTGTAATTTCTTTTGTTTCAGCGTGCCCCGCCACCGTGCCCCTACATCCCCTCACTGCCCGAGCGAGGCCAGCCGGTCGCTGACCCGCTGTTTTTCGGCAGCGAAGGAATTTGACAGGATTCAACCTGTTTAGCGGTATCGCATCGACTCTGCTGCGAATTTATCATTTCTTTCATTCCTTTTGCTTTTTGTATTTACTTTAAATAAATGATTTTATTTGTCTGTATTCTTGTTTTATTTTTCTATCTTTTACAGGTCGTGACTATGTCACAGTATCCGTCCGGACCGATGTTCAAAAAGGCCTTCCGCGGTGACCACTGTAACTGCCCAACCAATCATCTGAAATAAAAAAACCAAATAAATTTAGTTTTTGTATAGTATTATCTAGTCTTTAATCGAAGGATTTTTTTTTCGATGCGTCCTTTTTTTAATATCGAGGAAAAATGGAGTGATTTTTCGGTAAAAAAATTTTGCTAAAAAAATCACTCCATTTTTTAGATAATGCGATGAGGTACCTTGATTCAGTGGATACCGTGCTTCTCGCCAATGAGAGTTCCTCGAAGGCTGCTAGTTTCCTGGCGTTGTTGAGTTCTGTTGAGTTGGTCGCATGGTAGCCCTCGCACGCGGTTGCCAGATGTTCGCAGAGTCCTCTCACCGGAACCTCCCCACTACGTATCCTAAAACTGCTGACCGAGCGCGCTAGCCAATCATAAACTATCCAACCATTATACTTGAATTCAAACTATTCAAACATATTATTGAACTTCCGTTTACTACCGTATGAAAATAGAAATGCGAGTTTAGTATCTTATTGTGCTTAAATTGTAATATTTGGTTTGAATAAAGCTCACTTTCGATCACACTCATCGTCCTCGTCGAAATCACTCGTCGTCCTCGGTAAACAATATCATCGTCGCAGTCAAGATATCGGTTGAATCCTTCCCCGTAGAAGTTCCTTGTGCAGTATCACCAGCGACAGGCACCTTCGAGTCGTACATTTTTGCTGTAAACTTTTCATACATCATCGGCTATGGACTACATTTGTGCAGCATTTACCCGTTGCGTGGAAATGCGTGCGGATTCTCAGAATCGCGTTGAGCATATATAAACTCATTTTGTTTCAATGCTAAGTCCTCGCACCGTTTATGATGGAGGGTATTCTCCACTACTACATTGCTAAGTAACAACGATAAGACTTTCAAAGCGAACCGCGCTAGATCTTTGAATGGTCGATAACCTCCTGCTGTTTTATAAGAATAAACTTTTGACCAGAAAGTTTGTTCCTCTGATGTAGCTCTTGTTGTCCTTGATCTCTCGTAATAATGATCATTGTAGAGCACTCTGGTCCAACGAGGAAAGTTCAAAATATAAAGATCTGGGTTTGGTCGGTAATCATAGTTGTCATTTCAGTCGTCAACGGCGCGACGACTGCGTCTACATAATTGAGTTGTGGCATCATAGATCGACAATCGTAGTTTTCGTTTCGCCGTCAGCAGCGCCAGTATGCATGTAAACGATTTGTACCATCGTTGCTGGAAACACACGTTTCATCTATTTAGCCTGAGTGGCAGGTTATCGTGCGTCGTGTAAATATTTCTCCTTAGAGGAGCGGCAAATGGTGGACAGCTGATCTCTCGAGCATGTTGTCGGTTTGATTCTTCAGCTTCGATGCTTACCTCGTCGGCTGTTTCATCAGGACTATTATCGGAGGCTGCTGACATGTCGTCTATTTCGGCTGAGTTATAATTGAGATTCCGGCTCTCTTGATTCGCTTCTAGGTAGGAGCGGGAACTGCCTGGAGATAGTGAGCCGAGGGCTGGTACTTCCGTAGTACGGCGCCTCTTCGTTAAGGGCCAATCTTCGTTAAGAGAGCTTTCGCTGATGGTTTTGTCCAAGACTGGTCTCTTCTGGATTGGCAAGACCATGGTTTTGGCATGCTCCTCTTCAGTGTGGCTAGTTGTCAGGTTTTGGGTGAATGGTGATGCGTCGGGAGGATTGCGAGAAAGTGCATCGGCGATACAATTTATTTTGCTCGGGTTGTAAATTACCGTAAAGTCGTAATTCGTCAGTTTTAGTCGATTTCCTATTTTCACTTTGTTTTACCGAGTGGAGCCATACTATAGGCCATACCTATAAGTAGTACCAGGTGTATGCATAAGTTTTTTCCGGTTTTTTGGTAAAAAAAAAACACGTAATTTTCAAGGGAAATTAATTTTTGTTTATTCAAAATATTGGCCATCGGCTTCTACACATTTCGCCTATCTTTCAGGTAACTTATGAATACCATGCCAGAACAACTGCTTGTCTTTTGCGGCAAACCATTCGTCGAGCCATTTTCCGACTTCCTCGAAATTGCTGAAGTGCTGCTCTGGGAGCGCGTGCCCCATTGATGCGAAGAGGTGATAGTCAGATGGCGCCAGGTCTGGCGAATATGGCGGGTGCGGAAGGATGTCCCATACAAGCGATTTCAAGGTGTCTTTCACTGCTTTTGCTGTGTGAGACGGCGCATTGTCGTGTAACAAAATCACTTTGCCATGTGTTCTGGTCCATTCCGGTCGTCTTTCGATTAATGCGTGGTTTAAATTAATAATTTGTTGGCGATAGCGTTGTGTATTAACGGTTTCGCCGGGCTTTAAGAGTTCATAATACACAATACTGCTCTGGTTGCACCAGACACAGAGCATGGTCTTCTTGCCGAAGCGATTTGGCCTTGGTGTTGAAGGACCGGCTTCGCCAGGTAAAAGCCACGATTTTTTCCGCTTCGGGTTTTCAAAATAAATCCATTTTTCGTCACTCGTCACAATTCGATGCAAAAATAATTTCCTTTCGTGGCGTTGAAGCAGCACTTCACAAGTGACTTTGCGATTTTCTATTTGACGTTCATTCAAATCGTGTGGGACCCATTTACCGAGTTTATTGATCTTCCCCATTACTCGTAAACGTCTGCTGATTGTTTCTTGTGACACATGTAATGCTTCTGCTAATTGCCGTTGTGTTTGAGTTGGGTCATCATCCAATAACTCCTGTAATTGCTCGTCTTCGCATTTTTGTGGTCTACCAGAGCGCTCACTGCCTTTCACATTGAAATCACCACTTTCAAATTGTCGAAACCATGTCTCACATGTTCTAATCGATGGAGCGTGTTCACCATATGTTTCTACCAGCAAACGTTGACTTTCAGCAGCCTTTTTCTTTTGATTAAATAAGAAAAGCAATGCGTGCCGCAAATGTTCTTTTTCAGGCACAAAACTCGACATGATCACTGAACGATAAAACAAAGACGCTAGTTTTTGGCGGACTCAACTTGTGTGTGTTTGTAGGTTAATGTCAGACGAACAAAATGACGTATGTGTCAAATTAATAAGCTGCGTACTTTTCGCTGGCGCCATCTCTTAGTTAAACCGGAAAAAACTTATGCATACACCTGGTATGTGGACGCCTTTGCTCCATCCCACTCCGTCCTCCACCATGCGGCTACTCCCCACCACCACACTTTTTCACCGCCACGCTACCCACTCTGCTTAACCGGTGTCGCTAACGTGTAGATGGTAAAGTGAGGTGGTGTGGGTACTCTAGTGAACAAGAAAGAGTAGATATAAAAGCAGGATGGAGCAAACGTGGACACATACTTGGAAAAATGAATAAAATTATGTACTTACCACCCCAGCAGTTGTCGGCTTCCGTCTTCCTTCCACGACGATCTTACATTCCTGTCTCTCGAATGTACTCACTCACTCTCTTTTACACATACACACACGCGCGCGCACACACAGACACCAAAACGCGTCGCTTAAAATCTCATTGCCATATCGCGGATACATATTGCTTGTTATTGTTTGCGTGTAGGATGCGAAAGACAGACAGAATCCTCGAGATGCTGCTAGAGAGTAACATGGAAATAAGGATAACAACCTCCCGTGAATCATAACTACGTGCCCAATGCTTTGAATGCAACGAAAGCGGTTCAAGCATGTATCGCTTTGCTCTGCAGTAAAAGGCGTAGAATATAATCCCTCGGAGAGAGGGATTACCACTTGTTTGCATCGATGGGTCACGCACTTACTGAGCTGCGCTTTGGTTCGTACGAAGTTGTGAAAAAATGGCTCGATGAATGGTTCGCAGCAAAAGGGGAAGATTTTTACTGGCGTGGTATTCACAAATTGCCCGAAAGATGGGACAAATGTATAACAAGCGATGGAACTCACTTTGTATAAAGCACTTTTTATCATTTTTCCAAATTTAACATGTTTTTTTTAGAAAAAAATCCGCATTTCATACTTGTACGACTGGTATATTGTTAAAGACGTATGACAATAACTTGTCGTTCCTCGACGTTCTCTATGGTAATGGCAATATGAATTTTTATAAAACAATAATTTAGAAAACTGTTATTTTTAAGTGTTCAGTTTTCGCACCTATCACGCACATACTCAACTCGTGCACGCACTACACTTACAACCATCTGACGCCTCGCGTCATGTGGTACAGCTCACATGCATACTCTTTCGATTTATCGACCTAGCACACTCAAGCGCATCGCCCATCAGCTCGGATCCTCGATCAAAGCTCACTCAAGCGGCCAACGCTCCTAGCGTGGCCCCAGCGGCAATACCACTCACAGGACTCACTTTCCATAGCTGGCGGCGAATCATAACTCACGCGTCATCTCACATTTCTGTTCAGTAGCTCCACTTACATTTTACCTACGCAGTAGTGTAGTGTGTTACATTCATTGTCAAATTATACGTATTTAAAATCAGTGTAAGTGTAAATCACAGCAGATTACCAGAACTCGAAAAAAATTAACATAAACGTCATCGGCGTGGTGAGTCGTTGGCAGCAAAGACGCCACACAGTCTCGCATCATACGTTGACTATAGCTCACTCACCAGCCCGTCGTGTGGCTTCACGTCAACAGCAATTGGCATATATTTGGGGTATGGTTATTTATTTGTTTATTTATTTACTTAACTTATTTAGTTGTTTTATTTCTTTAATTATTTAACTTATTCATTCATTTGATTAATTCATCTATTCAATTGATTTATTTATTTCTCTTCTCTTTCCGCGCGGGTTAAAAATGGTTTTATCCAGGACTCCCGGGGAAATAGCCTCACTTACGGAGGATGAGGTTAAAGCCGAATTAGCTTCCCGAGGGTTGCCGACGGGAGGTACATCCGCTGCTATGCGGGAAAGATTGTATTTTTCGGGGATATTAGCGAACCCCAACGATTCCGCCACCGGGTTAGTCACGGTACAGGAAGAAGACAACCCCCCTGCACCAAATGGGGCCATACTGTTGGCACCCGTGGAAAATGATCAGGCAATGATCACGAATCCCTTCCACCATTCGTCCCCGGTCAGAACGAGTCATCCACATTTCCGTCATTCGACGTCGGCAATCACCGCGTGCGACATTTTGAGAAAGTGGAATGTTTCGTTTTCCGGTAAACCACACGAGGAGGTCGATGAATTTCTCGCGCGCGTTGAAGATAGTCGGGGCCTTGTAGCCATTTCAGACCGGGATATGATGAATTGCCTACCCTTGTTCGTCAAGGGGATAGCATATCATTGGGTTAAGCTGGAACGTTCCCGATGGTCCTCATGGGAACAATGCAAGGAGGCCTTTCAACAGCGTTTTGAGGATCCGGATTTTCAATTCTCGCTGCGTGAGCAAATTCGAACGCGAACGCAGGGAGCAGAGGAACGGGTGGCAGATTTTTTCACCTGCATGTGGAACCTATTCATTAGAGTGGTTCCACCATTCACAACAGAGGAACAGGTGAAGATCACCTTTCGGAACCTGCTGCCTAGACTCTAGGTAGCTATAACCCTTACCGACACCATGGACTTAAAGGGTTTGGAAAGAACGGCCATCGGAGTGGAGTGTAGCTACTCTGCTGCCAGCGCATATCATGCACCCCCAGCTCCGGAGAGGTCGATGCTCCCGGAGTTTGCGTATCATCCACTGGTGAGGCCAAGAAACCGCGTCACCTTTGGAATGGTGGATCCGAGTCCAATACCAACTGGTGAGAACCTGGCTTCCCGGGGGTTTATCAACCCTTTTGAGGGAGAGCATTCGAGAAATTTTGTTTTCACCCCGCCTCACTGGACCAACCTTGTGCATCAGCCAAGAGGAGGCTCGGCAGGGAGTTACCGGGACCAGTATGTACCGGTGCCGTCCTGACCAGCTATACGATCGGAGGGGGCTCCAATAAGAAGAGTAACCGCAACCAGCACTAACCCATTCCTGCAGGAACCTGCTGTACCGAGGGAAAATCAGGGGTCGGCGACAAGCGTTCAACCTTCCGACAGGCCGGTCATCTGTCACAACTGCGGGATCGCAGACCACTTTGCAAAGGGATGTGCGGTACGGAAAGTGGTTCGCTGCTACCGATGTGGTAAAGAGGGCGAGACCACCCGAACGGCCCACAACTGCACGGGTAACGGATATGGGAGTCGCCGTTGAGGGGAGAAGCGACTTCCTCGATTCAAAAAAATTCCCCATTGACTATCCCGGAATACCTATGTAGTCCGGTAGGAGACAACAGCCAAGCCCGACAGGTCCTAGTGATCTGCATCGAGATTTTCGGGCGACCACTGCCCGCGTTGGTGGACTGCGGGGCAACTAGCTCCTACATCAGCACGGAGGGACTGTTGGGGATGGCCAGGTTGGGATATTCTCGACGGCCAACACCCGAACACCATAGCACCATCGCCAATGGATAGCAGATTACGTGCACGGAGAAAGTGGAGTTCAACGCAACGTTGAAGGGTCGTTGGAGTAGGCTCACTGCAAGAGTCTATCCCGACCTGCCGGGCCCGTTGCTATTGGGCCTCGACTCTCTTTTCCTGCTAGGGATTGGAGTGGATCTTAGGAGGGGCAAATGGTTTTTCAGCGGGGAAACCACAGAGTTCGACTTCGAGCCGGTAGAGGTAATAGAGGACGATAACACCATGATGCCAATTACGGACCTGACGGAGGCCGAAACCGTTCGCTTGGACGAATTCCTGTCCATTCAAGTTCCAAGATTGAAATCAGCTCCCGGGGTCACCAGCTTGGTAGTCCACCATATCGATGTCGGTGATGCCAGACCCATCAAACAGCGATGGTATCCATTCACTCCCGTTATGAGGGAAGCGATGGATCAGGAAGTTGACCGTATGCTGGAGGCAGATGTCATCGAGCCTTCCACCAGTGAATGGAGGACTCCGATCGTGATGGCTGCAAAACCGAACGGCACCTTCCGGTTTTGCTTGGATTTCCGTAAGGTGAACGAGGTCTCTAAAAAAGACGCATACCCCATGCCGTACATGAGTCATATCTTGGATTGCTTAAGGTCGGCTAAGTACATTTCTACACTAGACCTGAGTCAGGCCTTCCATCAGATCCCGCTGGACCTGGAGTCTCGAGAAATTACAGCATTTACAGTTCCCCATAGGGGACTATTCCAGTTCAAGAGGATGCCGTACGAGTTGACCACCGCTCCCGCTACATTTTAGAGATTGTTAGAACGGGTTATTAGTCCCGATATGCAACCTCACGCGTTTGCCTATCTGGACGATATTGTCATTGCCACCGACACTTTTGAGGAACACCTGGAGTGGCTGAGGCGGGTTTTCGAGAATATCATGGCGGCAGGGTTGCTGATCAACCCGGAGAAATGTGAATTTTGTCGAAAGGAACTGAAGTACTTGGGTTTCTTGATTAACCGTGAGGGGATGTTGGTAGATCCTGATAAAACATCAGCTATCCTTGAGATCCCGGTCCCAAGGACGGTCAAACAAGTCAGACAGTTCCTGGGAGCTACTTTGTGGTACCGAAGGTTCATTCCCGAGTATGCGAAGGTAGCAGAGCCTATCACCAAGCTCACACGTAAGCGACAGGAATGGTTCTGGGGCCAGGATCAACAGAGTGCATTCGATCACCTGAAGAAGGCTTCAACAGAGGCGCCGGTATTGGCACGTCCCGACTACACTAAAAAGTTTACGCTTCAGACTGACGCAAGCTTAACCGGGTTGGGGGCGGTGCTCACTCAAGAACCCGATGGGGCAGAACATCCGATTGCCTACGCGAGCCGTAGCTTGACCAGTGCGGAGCGTAACTACGACGTTCGGGAGCTGGTGTGCCTGGCGATCCTATGGTCAGTCGAAAAATTCAAACCCTATCTGAATGGGTATCGTTTCACAGTCATCACCGATCACGCGAGTTTGAAGTGGTTACTGTCCCAGAAGGAACCCAAGGGGAGAGTAGCCCAATGGACATGGAAGCTGATGAATTCAGACTTCGATGTGTTACATCGGAAGGGCTCACAAAATCAATTGCCCGATGCTCTGTCCCGAATGTTCGAATCTACTCCTCCTGGAGACGATATCGAAGAAGATGACTGGCCTAATGTGGCAGGGTTACCACCTCAAGCTTCTGTTAATGTGTTACTCACGCTGCCTCCGGGGGAGAGAGATCCTTGGTATGAGGCACGAGTCAAGGACGTCCGGGAGAATCCAGCACGCTATCACGACTGGAAATTCAGGGATGAGAAGTTATTCCTGCGACGGAGAATGTCCCGTCTAGACTCGCCGGACACCGTCTGGAAAATATTCACCAAGTGGGTAGAATGTTGTCCGTTAAGAAAAGCTACTGGAAAGAAGATCAGAGAAGCATTAGAGGAGCTGGTGTTTTCCCGGTGGGGGGTCCGGAAGTGCTCCTGACGGATAACGGGACGGAGTTTGTCAACATCAACCTACGACAGGTAGTGGTCGAGTATGGTATTTTCCATACTACTACCCCACCATACCATCCTCAGGCCAATCCCGTGGAACGGGTGAACAGGGTCCTCAAGACCATGATAGTGGCATTCCTGGAAAATGATCACAGGGAGTGGGACCTGCATTTGGCCGAGTTTCGATTCGCATATAATACCGCTCACCACTCCTCGATTGACACTAGTCCCGCGTTCTTGAATTTCGGCCGAAAGCCGCGTCCTCATCAGTTCTACCGGAGGATCCCGGGGGAAAAGGAGGTGAGGGCAACCGACCCCCATAGTTGGTCGGCCTGAATGAACAATTTACAACCCCTTAAGGACAAGGTGCAGCATGACCTTGAGGAGGCCTACCGGAGGCAGTCCCTTCAGTACAACAAACATCGTAGTCCCGCCACTTTCAAGGTGGGAGATGAAGTACTGCGTCGGCAGCGGGTATTGTCCTCAGCTTCACAAAACGTGGCGGCCAAACTGGCTCCCACATTTCAGGGGCCGTATCATATTAGTCGGGTTCTGTCACCAAGGGTTTACGAGCTGAAAGATCGGGAGGGGGGCATAGTTCGGAAGGTTTCAAATGACGACTTAAAAACTTGTCAGTCCCGGGTCTCACTTGATCTTTTAGATGGATCCTCTGCGGCAGCTACGCCATTTAACGGAGGTCTTCGAGAAGCGGTGTGTGGGCCTCGCCCCGGCGGAGGACGAGGACCAGTGGTGCTGGGTTCGGGGGTGCCGGGCGCTATCGAACCTGGTAGCCCCGAATCTGGTAACGGCGGCACCCCCCCTCTGCTTCCGGAACTGGAGGTGGCGAGGGCGCTGGGGATACTGAAGAAGGTGCAGTGGTGGTTGGCGATCGATATGGCGCCAATCGGCCACGGCGCCGACTTCCTCGCTGGTAAGAGGTGGAGGGGTGTGGAGAAGAGAGGGGGGTCGGAGACCTTCTCGATGCTGGACCCTGTCCCTCTTGAAAGGCACAACCAGTGTGTGGTTGTCCGTCCGCCTCCCGTGGACGTGGGCCCACGCATGACCTGCCGGCGTTGCGGGAAGCGGGGGCATCTGATGGCCGGATGTAGGGAGCCGCCGTCAACCGTCCGGCGCTGATATCCGTGCGGTCGGGAAGGAGTAACCGTCCGTACCTGTCCCGAATGTCGGCAGCTGTATGCGTCCCCCCAGGGTCAGCTGGATAGGGACCCGAGGAGACGAGGGAGCCAGGGGGCATGAACGACGAGGGAGGCTACGGACAAATAAATATTAAGGGGAAAAAAAAGCCTCGGATAATTTGTGGTGTCGGTTATTGAGTAGGGACCTTCCCACTTCCTTGCATGTTTTCCCTGGGTCCCGGTTACGGGAATCCAAGGGATGGGGTGGACGAAGACCGCGGGGGGCGGGAATTGAGAACTTGCCGCCATACGACAGACCCATACAAGCCTGTGAGATCGTGGGGTACCGAGGTCGGACGTGTGACCGGAGTTTTATTTATCAAAGACTTGAGGAGAGGAAGACGAGTTTTCCGGCCGAGGGCGGCCGTGTCTAAGGGGGGGAGTGTTGTTACGTGGCAGAATCTTTAGGCTGCGTCCTTCTCGCTCAACGTCGTATCGCGGACCGAGTACAGAGACTGTCGAGTCTTAAAGTTTCGTCTAAGAATATTATTTGAAACTGGAATCGAGCGAGTTGAGCTATCTAACATCTTCCAGGTGTGTGTGAGAGAGAGAGCGGGATAACTGCTGCCGTTGTATTAAAATTAAGATACCTAACTGGATTTGGAAAATTGTAAAGAGGAGAGACTACTTTTACGGGACATTTTATTTTTATTCCAAATTTATGTTTATTGGAAATATTATCGGTTCGCCAGAAATAAAGAAGTTTGTAAGTCCCGTACCGGCCGTTGTTGTTTGAATTATTTACCGTTATTATGTTATTTATTTATTTATTATTTATTAAGTTAAACCTTGTTTGTTGTTCGTGTTGGGCATATTTATTAACAATATTTTATTATTGGACTTTGTTCAGCAATTTTAAGGACTTATTGTAATTAATTGATTTTACACGTATTTTTATTTTTTTTTTACTCATTAGTGACTTGACAGTCCGAACCACCCACTCTGCCTCGAACAGCTGTAGCTGGCCTGGGTTGAGGCTGGTCATCCAACTCGGTATTTTTTCCTTCCGAAGCGAAAGCGCCTGGCGCCCATCTCGAAAGAGAAAATAAAAAGGAAGGGGAAAATAACTTGGACAGTCATAGGTAACGTGGTGCGTTGAGGAGCCAAATTTACGTTACACTATACTGTTACGTCCTGACGTAACGTCGCGTTTATCTTTTTCATTTCGATTACGTTAAAGTTCTTCTGCTTTACTTTCGCTACAGTAAAAGTAACTTCCCAAATTTTTCCTTCATTCTCGAAATTCTTTAGAGGAGAGGAGAGCGATTTTAGCGACGGAGATCGGAACAGGGTGAAGATGCGGCCCTACCGACCGTCTCCCGGGAAAAATTAATCTTGTAAAGATGGAATTTTTCGGCGCTCCCGGTCAAAAGGCAAACTTTCAAACCATGGGATCTACTGCGTAGACCCGGTTATCGACTGCCATTTATGGATCTATGATTCAGCGCGGCCTTACCCTCAATCCTAGACCAGGGGTTCGGCTAGTCGCCGTCGGGGCGTTGTTGGTCATAAGGGAGCGGTTGGAGGGAACGCTATCACGTGACCAAACGACCGCACCCTTTCTTCTCGCTCTTGCCTGAAATCTTCTCTCTCTCTCTCTCTCTCTCTCTCTCTCTACAAAGATGATGAAATCACGAACAATTATTAACTAAGCGAAACAATTAACAAAAGTGGAGGAACTGTTGATTTAAACGAAAGAGTTATGACTATTAAAATGTTCACACGAATACTGTAGGTAAAATATCAGCAGCAAAAAGAACAATTATGCTTCCATATAGAAACTACTCAGGGCTGTCACTCGAAAATGAGTGCAACCCACATGAACTTACCAGGTATAGTCGGGTAATAGAAGAAAGATCAGTATATCAGGATTAATCTCCTTTTTCTCTTGGGATTATATTAATATATCTCGTAAAATATCGGAATTTATATCAGGGGTACAAATTGAAAATGCGGGTTTGATAACAGATGGCGTTACTAACGCTATACGCATCAGGCAGTACTGTGACTATGTTCATGTCAAAGCTACGTCTTATAGCTTTAATTTTCAGTATGTGTCAATTTGTCGCAGTGTCAAATTCATAGTTTTTTTGAGCTCTCAATATGTCGAGTTTCGTGCCAACAAAACAGCATTTGCGGGAAGTTTTAATTTACTTCTTTAATTTGAAGAAAAGTGCTGCTGAAGCACATCGATTGGTCTCCGAGGCTTATCCGAGTCATGTTCCATCGGTTTCAACGTGCGAGAGATGGTTTGTGCGGTTTAGAAGTGGTGATTTTGACGTTGAGGACAAAGAGCGGCCGGGCCAAGTGAAAAAGTTTGAGAATGCTGAATTGGAGGACATACTCAATGAAGACTCGTGTCAAACTCAACAAGAGCTCGCAGATTCATTGGGAGTGACACAACAAGCCATTTCCCATCGTATAAAAGCCCTCGGAATGATCCAAAAGCAAGGACATTGGGTGCCGTATGAGCTGAAGCCGAGAGACGTCGAGCGCCGTTTTTTTGCATGCGAACTGCTGCTCGAACGGCAAAAACGGAAGGGTTTTTTGCATCGCATTGTCACTGGTGATGAAAAGTGGATCCATTACGATAACCCGAAGCGCAAAAAATCATATGGTTACCCCGGCCATGCATCATCATCGACGGCCAAACCAAATATTCACGGCGCCAAGCTCATGCTCTGTATTTGGTGGGACCAGCTGGGTGTGGTGTATTATGAGCTATTGAAATCGAACGAAACCATCACAGGAGCACTATACCGAACTCAATTGATGCGTTTGAGCCGCGCACTCAAAGAAAAACGGCCACAATACGAGCAAAGACACGACAAAGTAATTTTGCAACATGACAACGCTCGGCCACATGTTGCAGCGCCGGTCAAAACATACCTACAAACGCTGAAATGGGAAGTCTTACCCCACCCGCCGTATAGCCCAGATATTGCTCCTTCCGATTACCACCTTTTCCGATCGATGACACATGGCCTAGCTGACCAGCGCTTCCATTCTTACGAAGAAGCCCAAAAATGGGTCGATGACTGGATAGCAGCCAAGCCGGCCGAATTTTTTCGCGACGGTATCCGTAAATTGCCAGAAAGATGGGAAAAAGTTGTGGCTAGCGATGGACAATACTTTGAATAATTCATTTGTTACCATTTTTTCAGAATAAACGTTCAAAAATAGAAAAAAATCCCGCATTTTCAATTTGTACTCCTGATAGTAAAAACACCATCATAAATATATAGAACATGTTATGCCTATCTAGAAAGGACAAAGGAAATATTAGGATTAATTTATAGTAAAATAGCGAAAAATAGACAGAAAAACGAGAAAGAGATGAGACTGAAATTGAGTTGCAATGGAGCTTCTGCTGCAGGAAAGCGAGACTGGCCGACTCTCCACGCAGCGATGGGCGCCTTGCGCGAGGTCTCAGCAGCGATCTAGCCGACTTGCGTACGGACGAAAAATACGAGTAACCAAGTCGGGCGAGTCGCTCTTAAGAAAAGTACTCTCTCGCTCTCTCTCGTTTCCATGTATAAAAACACTAGTTTAACCAGCAAATTATATATATGGAATATGTTACATATATATATAGGATAAAATGAAATGTTAAGATTATTTTACAGCGGAATACCAAAAGTAAGACGAAACGAGAAAGAGAGAAAACTATAACACATTTCAATAAAATTTCCTCTGCAGGAAAGCGAGCCTGGCCGACTCTCTGCGCCACGACGAACGCCTTATCGCTAGGGCTGAACGGCGATCTAGCCGACTTGGGTACGAACGAAATGTACGAGTAACCAAGTTACGCGAGTCGCTCTCAATAGAAGTTCTCTCTCGCTCTCTCTCGTTTCTATGCATAGAAATACTTGTTTTACCAACAAGATATTTGTATGGAATACATTACACATATATAGACAGGATAAAATGAAATGTTAAGATTGTTTTACAGCTAAATACCAAAAGTAAAACGAATCGAGAAAGAGAGAAAACGGTAACGCGTTTCAATAAAGCTTCCTCTGCAGGAAAGCGAGGCTGGCCGACGCTCCACGCCACGACAAACGCCTTATCGCTAGGGCTGAACGGTGATCTAGCCGACTTGCGTACGAACGAAATGTACGAGTAACCAAGTTAGACGAGTCGCTCTCAAGTAAAATCCTTCTCTCTCTCTCTCTCTCTCTCGCTCTCGTTTCTATAGCACGAGAATAATCGTCTAACTAACAAATTATTTAAGAAACCTTATTAACTATAAGAAGTCTAACGTCTAACCAGCAAATTATTTAAGATAACTTATCAACTATAAGAAGTTTAACGTCTAACTAACAAATTATTTAAGAAAACTTATTAACTATAAGAAGTCTAACGTGTAACTAACAAATTATTCAAGAAAACTTATTAGCTATAAGTAGAGTAATCACTAATTTAACGAATAACCAATGATGCTTGGAATAAGCCATATCTCAACAAAACCATTTATACTGATAAGAGGTTAACGCAGAAATCAGGTTGCATACGTCGAAGTTAACTACAGAATCTGTAACAAAATTATTACTAGTGGTTTCATGTGAAGGATTTAATTAAGTTCCGTACAAACGCTGAAAAACTAAGCCATTACCATAGACACATCTACATAGAAGCGAGCATAAGGATATTACCTAGACTAGGAAACTCGCCTCGAACGCGTTCCCTCACCTAATCGCGTGGTCCTCTGTGTAGCACTTGCATAGATCTATGGCTCTGCATGTCGAGAAGCTACTCTGCGGAGTAAGGGGAATGAATACGTGTATGGTCGAGATAGACCACGGGGAAATTCTTATAAGCAGGATAGGGTTTTATCCCTTCTCTTCTTTTACGCGCCTTGGCGACAAGAATTTTCGACGCTCAGGAGCCCTATAAAAGGCCGCGAAAATCGGCCGGCGACACTTCCACTTACTTTTTCACGGGGAGTCAAGTAAAACAGTTTCACGGGGAGCAAAGGGCTAATCTCTCGCCAGGCAGTCAATAAGTCGCCAGGCAGTGAGTCTATAGCCCACAGGAGTTAGACTTTTTCCAAGGCAGCAAGTAGTACTGTTTGCCGGGAAGTAAAGTAGTACAGTTCAAGACTTTTTCACCACGGCTCAATTCTACAAAGTTTAGTTTGGAGTAGTACAGAGTACGAGTACAGTACTTATAATTATTGACGCTTGAAAAATCGGGAATATTGAACGTACAACATTCAACTACTCATGTAGTTTTATTTCAATAAATAATTATTAATACGCACCAACGCCTACGTTCGATTTTGAGTTTGTCTGACTACACTAGTCTACATCCAACCAACGTTCAACAGCAAGAACCACAGCAACAAACATCCGTAAGTACAGGGTGCGCCATCTCAATCTGGTCGATGGAAGTATTGAATAACTCTGACAGATTTTAACCGACCAGCGTCGTACAACACGTTTCGTATAGGTTATTTCAGTACAATTTCAACCATGTATCGCTATACGCCGAAAGAACGCGCCGAAATAGTTTCGCTTTACATTGAAAATAATCGTTCAGTTGTGTCAACTCAGCGTACGTATCGTAAAAAATATCGCGGACGTTCTGCGCCCAAAGGCGACACTATCCGTCATTTAGCTTCAAATTTCATGGAGCACGGGTCTGTAGCGAATTTCCAACATCAAGCTCGACCACGTCCAAGTCGTTCAAATGAAAATATCGAAGCTGTTCGACAGAGTGTTGCAGAAAATCCAAATGTCTCATACCGCCGCCGGTCTCAGCAATTAAACATCAGTAGAACCACTTTGAGAAGGATTTTAAAGCAAGATCTTCACATGTTTCCGTACAAAGTGCAGTTGACTCAAAGATTATTGGAAACTGACAAGCCGCGACGCTTGGCTTACGCTAATAACGTTAGTCGAATGAAGGAAGCTGAGCCGGATTTTTGGGAGCGAATTCTGATGACCGACGAGGCTCATTTCACCCTCTCTGGCGCTGTCAACAAACAAAACTGTCGCATGTGGGGCACCGATAATCCTCATATTATTCACGAAACTCCATTGCACGATGAGAAAGTGACAGTTTGGGCCGGTGTTTGCTCAAAAACCACCATTGGACCATTTTTCTTCAGAGCTGGTGAAACTGTCAATGGGGATCGATATCGGTGGATGTTGGCACACTTTGTTTTACCACAAATGCGTGAAAAAGGTCTTAAGGAATTTTGGTTCCAACAAGATGGTGCGACATGTCACACTGCGCGCTCAACAATGGACTATTTGCGTCGGAAGTTCCCAGGACGTGTGATATCAAAGAAAGGTGATATTGACTGGCCACCAAGATCGCCGGATTTGACTGCACCGGACTTCTTCTTGTGGGGATTTTTGAAAAGTAAAGTCTATGCCAACAAGCCGAACACCATAGAGGAGCTAAAAAACAACATTCGAGCCGAAATCGCAGCGATATCGCCCGAGACGCTGGCAAATACAATGGAAAATGCCGAAAAAAGAGCTCATTTTTGTCTCAGTAATAAAGGCGGACATTTGATCGATGTGGTTTTTGGAAACTAATCAAAATAAATTGTAATGAATCAAATTTAATAAAAAAATACGACTTTGTGAAATCTGTTGAAAATTCTCTAAGTTATTCAATACTTCCATCGACCAGATTGAGATGGCGCACCCTGTACAATTTTCAATTACCAATTAAAGTGAAACCTTGTTCCGCGTGAAATTGTCATTCAAGTCCCACCCCATTATTCGTGAAGTGATTATCCCCAACCAAGAACAAAACGCACTCCAGCCCTATCCCGAGTAATTTTCCGCGAGGTTAGACTCAAAAACGGGCTTGCGTCTTCGGTATTTTCTCGTCGGGTGTGGTAAAGGGAGGATTTATTCTCCTTGACCAGAGCACGAAAAATATACACCGGAACGTGCATCTATGTTAAATTCATGGGTTTCGTAAGATAGGCCGCGATTTTGACGTAACAAATTCTGGGGGCTCGTCCGGGATCTTAGAGTGTTAGTTTTGTTCAAACTAAAATTATGTAAAAGAATCAACTGAAAAGAAAATATTTTTACTTTGCCCTTTTCACCGTGGTTTTGTAAGCCGATTTAATCCTCGAAAATCGATTTTTTAATTTTTATTGAGTTTTAGTGATTTAATTCATTTCACGAAAAATAATCCCTATTTGTTACTGAATTTTGTAAAACGATTTAATTTATAAAATCCACCTTTTCCCTCTTTACCGCATTTTCGAGAATTGATTTATTTTAAAGAAATTGATTTTTTACTTTTTATTTAATTTTAACGGTTCAATGCCTTCATGAAAATTATCATCATTTATTACTGAGTTTTTAGAAAACGATTTAATTTATAAAATCCACCTTTTCCCTTTTTACCGCATTTTCGAGAATTGATTTATTTTAAAGAAATTGATTTTTTACTTTTTATTGAATTTTAACCATTCAATACACTTCATGTAAATTTATCATCATTTATTACTGATTTTATAGAAAACGATTTAATTCATAAAATCTAACCTTTCCCTTTTTATTGCATTTTTAAGAGTTGATTTATTTCACAGAAATTGGTTTTTTTTTACTTTTTATTGAATTTTTACGAGCCAAGCCATTTCATAAAAATGTACCATCTCTTTTTAGAAGAATACCAGCTATTATTCAAGTTATACGGTAAGCCTTCTTCGTAAGTAAATTGACCTTGTGGAAATCAAATGTGGAAACTAATATTCGATAATGACTGGTGAATGAAAAAAAAAGTAGAGAAGATAAAACTTGTATTGAAAGACATATACGTGGATATATATATATACATATTCATAAGTTGTACTCCATTATATGGGACCATTGGAAAAATTATTTGTACTTCAAGTGCGTATAAGGGAACTCGAGGTTCTCGCACGAGAACTCATTGAAGAAGTCACGCCAGAAATTTTCTTAAATCGACTCGGTTTAGAACAAATAAAACAGCAAGAAAGAATAACTGCTAAAACATACGTGAGGAGAACTACAAGGAAAATAGCTTCCCCAAATATTAATTATAGAGTAATCTCATATTATATTTGTTTTAACCAGACAACCATCAGACTTCTTGTGTTGTTTCTATACGATTCGCTCCGTAACATTAACTTCTTGGTACTATCATTTACATAAATTCTGTCAATCTACCAAGCGCTAAAACAGTTTGCATACAATTTTGAAAATATTAATAGAATTACAAAACAGTTCTGCTATTCACTCCTACGTTGGTCATTTTAACAACCCCCTCGAGCGATCACTAGAATCGTTCACCTCCATCCACCGCTTATAACATTGCACCTCCACCTGCACGTGCTGCTCTTTCTGCCATAGACCTTTTATCAAATTCACCGGCTCGCTTACACCAGCGGTCAGCATTCTAAAATCCCTACTCCATCCATTCCGATAAAATAGGCCTTTAAGAAACTCGCCGTCTCGCTTACACCAGCAGACAGCGTTCTAAAACCCTACCTCATCCATTAAATCCACCGTCTCGCTTACACCAGCAGACAGCATTCTGTAAACCCTACCTTAACTACCCTCTTTTTGACCTAACACATGGGCAACCAGATTTGCCCGCGCACGTATCACTAACAACACAATCATCACAAAACACATTACACTAGTGAACGAAATCCTATGTTTTAGCTCCTCACGCAAGTGAGTTCGGGGCTGGCAAGGCTCGTTCACGAAACACATTACACTAGTGAAGAGAAATCCTATGTTTTAGCTCCTCGCGTAAGTGGGGTTAAGGCTAGCAAGGTTCGCTCACGAAACACATTATACCAATAAGACAGACATAACTACACGTACTACTTACTTATTCTAACAATTACCCTACCACTATTGACCCGAATCATTTATCCATGCCTAAAACCCATAGAGCAGGAAGGAAAATTCAAGCGCAGAGATTAAAACGACGAATCTTAAAAGAACAGTACCAAGTTCCAACAATTGCGTGCAAATCGTATAACGAGCAAAATCCTAGAGTCTTTGACATTGAAATAGAAAGCGATAATAAAACTACTCCTCTCGAAGGAAGAGAAATAACAGAATATAAGAAACATTGCGACGACACAATTGCGTACATAACGACTACTCGAGGCAAGAAAGGAATAGAAATTTAAATTCTAGTAAAACGAATCGTCCTTTAACAGTAACAGCGAGTGAGTCGTATAACATGCAGAATTTCGGAGTCTCTAGCATAAAATCTACAAAAGATAACGAAGGTATTTTCCTTAACCTCTTATTTTTCTTAAACGCCTTAAGCAAATCCGAGAAATCGAGCGGAAAAATTTTCTAGACGAACTTGTCGCTGATTACGAACCTCACTCGATAGAAGGGATACGCTATCACCCGATAATAACACCTTGCAAGCCTCGTATCACTGAGATCGAATCGTTGAATAAACATCAAGTCATCCTCCTGAAGGAAAAACCACATTTGATTTCACCTCAGGGAAATTTTGAAACAAAATTAAAGAAATAAAGCTCTATAATTTTTCCTCGTTACAAGTAACAAAAAGAAAGTTATTCCTATTTCCTCATCTTGCGCAATTTTACTCTCATAATATTCTTATGTATTGTTGTATGTCTCTTTGATGCGGTATAAAAAAAAGAGCAAATATATTATTATACTTATATAAAATACATCATAAATGAGTTCAACTCGATCAAAGGTAAGACTTGATGATAATGTGATACATGATTACCCTGAAGACCGAAAAAAGAAATCTCGAATACATAGCCCTCCTAAATCCCCATTTGAAACAGTCGAAGAATTTTTCGACGAAAATATTGACAGTCCGCATCCCAAGACTCCGTCCACAACGAATCCAACGGGAGAAATTATTGCGGATACAGAGAAAAGTAGCGACATTAATCAAGAAAATCCGGAATTAATTAAAGTAGACGAAAATAGTCGTATACAATCCTTGGAATTAACGTCAAGTCATTTAATTATTACAAAAACGGAAATAATTGCGAGGAAGCGAGTGATTCTTCAAGTACTGAAGAAATTTTATCAGACAATCTTGATAATTATAGTACATGAAATAGTCCCTTACAGATTCAAGAAATTTCAAAGAATTCAGAAAGTTTTGAGCAATTCGCGAAACGAGTGCAAGAAACACTTACGGCGAGATCGGGAAACAATTTATTGTCTGTGGTTGGATTTTTGGAAGAACCTGGTCACCAATATTTACCACTTGTAATATATAGAGATCCCTGTAACGAAATTCCAGTTCAGATCCCCGCATCCCCCGAACATATTGTAAAAGGCATCGAGCTGCAGCCCGCTACACACGAGACAACAGGTACGAATACACCAGTCAGAACTACCCCGAACCCCGTAGGCACCGCGCCCACGTTAGGCCTTTCGAACTCTAGCGACATATTTTACACTCCTGCATGGGGGTCTACCCCATTCAACTCACCCATCGGTACACCACCCCTCGTGAGTCGTAATAAAATACTGTCCACTCAAATACATAGAAGCAATACTTGTGAAAAATCTAAATTAAAATCAATAATTAAACCCTCCCACATTGTACCACAGAATTTGTTGAAAAATTTACACCTGCTGTCGGAATACGAACCTGCTATTCCTGGTTGCTCCTCCCACCCCACGGGAAAAAGGTGGAGTCCAGATAAAAAGCCCAGTAAAATACCACAAGTTTTGTCTTGAAACTAGTGACCCTGTACTCGACCCTCCTCCGATCTATATATATAAAAAGAAAAGTCCTGACTGACTGACTGACTGACTCACTCATCAACGCCCAGCTCAAACCCCAGGGCCTAGAAACTTGAAATTCTAGGGATATGTTCCCTTCGTGTCGTAGACGCTCTAAGAAGGAAATTTTCGAAATTCCACCCCTAAGGGGGTGTAAAAGGGTTAAATATGTTTTTACGTATTTCTCAATATCTCTTAGGCACGATGAGATATCACCTTGGTTTTTGCTTGCAAATGTTACTCATACAAATGTCTAAAAACGGATTTCAGGATTTTTAGAAATTCCACCCTTTAGGGGGTTTAAAAGGGTTAAATATGTTTTTACGTATTTCTCAATATCTCTTACGCACGATGAGATATCGCCTTGGTATTTGCTTGCAAATGTTACTCATACAAATGTTTAAAAACGGATTTCAGGATTTTTAGAAATTTCACCCTTAAGGGGGTGTAAAAGGGTTAAATATGTTTTTACGTATTTCTCAATATCTCTTAGGCACGATGAGATATCGCTTTGGTTTTTGCTTGCAAATGTTACTCTTACAAATGTCTAAAAACTAATTTCAGGATTTTTAGAAATTCCACCCCTAAGGGGGTGTAAAAGGGTTAGAAACTGTAGAAAGTGTTTTAACGGTTTTTTTTAAATTCTATCCCTAAGAGAGTGTACAGGGTTGTTTTTTGCATATTTCTCAATTTTCCTTGCAAAGGTTACCAATACGAATTTGCGTTTTCTCAAATTCTGTCAAGCATGATAAGATTCTGAGTTTATTTTCGCTTACGAATGTTGTTTACTCTTTTACTGCAAAATATAATTCAGTATTTTGTCCTAAATAGCCCTTAAAAGGCTAAATTCAGATTCGGTAGAAAAATAAAAAAATTAAATAAATACCATGTCCAGCTCAAACCTCTGGTCCTAGAATCTTGGTTTTTGCTTACGAAGGTTGTTCATGTTTATAATTAGAGTATCTATATATATAAAAAGAAAAGTCCTGACTGACTCACTGACTCACTGACTCACTTATCAACGCCCAGCCCAAACCCCTGGGCCTAGAAACCTGAAATTCTAGGGATATATTCCCGTCGTGTCGTAGACGCTCACTAAGAAGGGATTTTTTAAAGATTCCCCTCCTAAGCGGAAATAAAGGGTTAAATATGTTGTTTTTCGTTTTTTCAATCATTCTTAACCCCGATGAGATACTGCATTAGTTTTTACTCACGAAGGTTGTTTACGCTTATACTGCAAAGCATAATTCAGCATTTTGCCCTAATCGGCCCTAAAAGGTCAAATCCAGATTAAGTTAAAAAATTTAAAAATCAAATAAATATGCATGACTGTATCTTCTTCTTCTTTCTTATATATAAAAATAAATGTTTGTCTGTCTGTCCGGCTATACAAAGCCACACGCGTTGACCGATTTCAGCCAAACTTTATAAAGGGTGATTTTTTAAGAGCTTGAGAACTTTTTTTTAAAAAAAAACGCATAAAATTTGCAAAATCTCATCGGTTCTTTATTTGAAACGTTAGATTGGTCCATGACATTTACTTTTTGAAGATAATTTCATTTAAATGTTGACCGCGGCTGCGTCTTAGGTGGTCCATTCGGAAAGTCCAATTTTGGGCAACTTTTTCGAGCATTTCGGCCGGAATAGCCCGAATTTCTTCGGAAATGTTGTCTTCCAAAACTGGAATAGTTGCTGGCTTATTTCTGTAGACTTTAGACTTGACGTAGCCCCACAAAAAATAGTCTAAAGGCGTCAAATCGCATGATCTTGGTGGCCAACTTACCGGGCCATTTCTTGAGATGAATTGTTCTCCGAAGTTTTCGCTCAAAATGGCCATAGAATCGCGAGCTGTGTGGCATGTAGCGCCATCTTGTTGAAACCACATGTCAACTAAGTTCAGTTCTTCCATTTTTGGCAACAAAAAGTTTGTTAGCATCGAACGATAGCGATCGCCATTCACCGTAACGTTGCGTCCAACAGCATCTTTGAAAAAATACGGTCCAATGATTCCACCAGCGTACAAACCACACCAAACAGTGCATTTTTCGGGATGCATGGGCAGTTCTTGAACGGCTTCTGGTTGCTCTTCACTCCAAATGCGGCAATTTTGCCTATTTACGTAGCCATTCAACCAGAAATGAGCCTCATCGCTGAACAAAATTTGTCGATAAAAAAGCGGACTTTCCGAATGGACCACCTAAGACGCAGCCGCGGTCAACATTTAAATGAAATTATCTTCAAAAAGTAAATGTCATGGACCAATCTAACGTTTCAAATAAAGAACCGATGAGATTTTGCAAATTTTATGCGTTTTTTTTTAAAAAAAAGTTCTCAAGCTCTTAAAAAATCACCCAATCTTAAAAATCAATACTAACACTAGCTGATTTACCCAACGTTGCCCGAGTGTCACATCATACGGGGAATAACAGCTAAATTGGATTTAAAAAATGTTATTAAAAGCCATATTATTTTCAGTGGTATGATAAAGGGAATTTTGTCAGGGTGGTTTTCAGGTGTGAGATATATCGAGTGACCTTGCTTAGGTCTTATCTATTTGTTTGTGTAACCCGGGCAACGCCGGGTAAATGAGCTAGTGGTTAATAGTAACCAAACGTTGTCTCTTCGAGATGCATTGGCTGTCATACCGAATTATGACGGTCATACTTTGTCATTGGGGATGTTTATCCAAGGATGCAAGGAAGCCTTGGCCATGATGGGGCCAGGCGCCGAATCAAATTTAGTAAAAGCAGTCCGCATAAAAATAATTGGCGAACCCCGTCGCACTATACAAGGGCAAACTTTTGAAAAAATAGAAGATTAGGGTAAATTTCTCAAAGATATTTATGCACCCACGCGAAACGTATATCAGTTGCAAGGTGAATTAGGATCAATATACCAGAGAGAAAGTGAGTCTGTTATTGCCTATTCGAATCGTGTACGAGATTTGGGAAATTTGATACTTGAAAATTACGATACGAGCGAAGGTAATTCCTTGGCTGGCGCTTTTATTGATAATACTAAACAAAGCCTTCCAGCTTGTTTTCTACACGGTTTAAAACCGGAAATCGAACAACGATTAACTCCTAATAATAATCTTGAAGAATTATTAAAGCTAGCAGCGCAGACCGAAAAGAGTTTAGTGTCCCAAGCAGCCTTGCGTAGCGGTAAGCAAGTAACATCGAGTCCAAGGGTCCCTAAGCCCGAGGCGAAACGAGGAGTACACGTGGTAGCAAGCGAAGAAGTGCATTGCCAGCTGTGCAATAAAAAAGGGCACAATGCTAAAGAATGTTCGACTCAGAAGACTAGCCAAGCGTTGGCTGTTGGGTTACAAAATACGGGAAATGTCGATAAAGGACCGAGCATATGTCAGATATGTTAGAAGACTGGACACTCGCCAGACAAATGTTTTAAAATTTTTCCACCTTCAAATAACAATAAATCTAGCCTCGAAGCTCCTTCATTTATCATATGTCAGGTCTGTAAAAAAACAGGACACTCGGCTGACAAGTGTCTTAAAATCTTCCCCCCTTCAAATAATAATAAACCCGTCTTTGACGGTCCTCCGCTCACTATATGCCAAGTATGTAATAAGCGTGGGCACACTGCCGACCGTTGTTATAAAATTTTTCCTCCTGAAAGGAAGGAGTCGGGAAATACATCGATGTTTTGTCACTTTTGTAAAAATCATACCATAGATGTCCTCAATCACCCTCAATCCCCCCCAAATTAATGTCTTTACCGCAAACACAGGTACCAGTCAATCTCCGATACCAAAATCCTAGCGATATTCGGTGCCAAATATGTAAAAAAGAAGGCCACGGGGCCCATATTTGTCCTTATCGTAACAACCATTCCCAGCCTTTAAATAACAATCGATCGGAAAATCGCGGAAATATTAATAATTTCAATAATAATTCCATGAATTCAACAGGACCATGTTTTTATTGCAAACAACCCGGTCATTTTATCCGTGAGTATCCCGCTCGAAGGGAGAACGAAGCAACATATGGAAGTACGGGAAACCGAAGTGGTCTTCCGAGTACGGGTGCGCCCAGGGAGACTCCGCTAAACATGCGTCCGATCCGTACTATTTCAATCGCAGCTTCGACCCTCAACCGCGAGTAGTCCGTATCTTTAATATACAATTGCATTGAGAAAGTAGTGTTCCGACGGTTACGATAACGGCATCGGAAGTAATATCCCCTATCACTCTTATGGTTGATACGGGAGCCGGGCCGAATATTTTAAAGAAACAATTTGTAAATGAACATATCGCTATAAATCACGGAGAAATTTTACAACTTAATGGAATAACAACAAATTCAATTTTTACTTTGGGTCATATTACAATACAAGCCTTCGGACGTTTCGCTACTTTTCATATTGTAGATAAAAACTTCCCCATAAAGGAAGCTGGTATATTGGGTTCGGAATACCTTGACGGCAATCGCGTGAAAATTGACTATGAGAAAAGACAATTGAAAATGCAGAATGTAAGAATACCATTTGCAACTCAGGAAACTATTGTTATCCCTGCAGAGTCGACCAAATTGTGCTTCGTGAGAGTAAAGAATTTGGATTTACGGGAAGGTTATCTGCCTCCTCTAGATGCAGGTGAAGGTATAAACATAGAGAGCATGTTTGTCATTAATATTAATGGTAAAGCTTACATTTATGCGACAAATAGCAATAGGTATTCGGTTCAAGTCCAGGTACCAGTACTAGAGTTAATGTCATCGGAGGAATTAACTCACAGTACAGGAATAAGAGAATCTACTGACGATTCAAAGACGAAAAAGGAACAACAGGTAATAAGTAATGTTGAATTAATAAAAAAAAATAAGTCCTCGGACGGACTGAGTCATGAAACTAATAAAGATAAAATCGATTCAAGTGAAAATATTGGGAAAATATTCATTCCGACGGGAAAGAATGCGTTCTTATCAGAGACACTACCCCGCGGAGATTCTATGGTTGATTTTGTGAAAAAAATTATAAAGGAAGAAATAAGAAATTGTTCAGAAATTATTGAAGAAGATTACGAAAATCGTGTGAAAAATGAAAAATCAAGTAAAGAAATTGGTAAAGTAAAAATAGAAGATCAAGTTGAAAAATTGCAGTCTAGTTCGCGAAATTTTATGGAACTTTGTACGTCGGATTCGAGCAAGGAGAGCACTTATATTGAACCTGTAGAGATTATTGTATCTAGAGAAAACGTTGTCTATCCGAATTCGATAGAGACGAAAGTAAACTGTGTTAATGAGGAGACTTGCCTTGGCTCCACAGGGGTGTCTGTGCCGACGAAACGGGCAGCGCTCGTTGGAGAATTAAGGGAGCTCAGCTCAAATTTTTTGGGACAATCTATGCCTATGGTGAGGACAGAATCCCTTCAATATTTTGATAACAGTGTTCAGGAAAAAGGTGTTATTTGTTCGAATTCGATAAAAACAGAGACACCAATGGGGTGTACCGAATTAAATTGTGAAAACGAAAAGAACGTTGTCTATCCGAATTCGATAGAGACGAAAGTTTACTGTGTCAACGAGGAGACTTGCCTTGGCTCCACAGGGGTGTCTGTGCCGTCAAAACGGGCAGCGGTCGTTGGAGAATTAAGGGAGCTCAGCTCAAATTTTTCGGGAAAATCTGTGCCTATGGAAAGGACAGAATCTTCTCAAGTATATGAAAATTATGTTCAAGAAGAAAACGTCGTTAATTTAAATCCAATAAAAACTATCATAAAATATCGGCAAGAGATAACGAGTCTAATTGTGTTAATTATGCGGGTTGTTCGAGCTTCACAGACGTAACTGTGCCGACTGAACGGACAGAACTTGTTGGAGATATGCGAAAACTCGATCCAAATTTTATAGCGATATCTGTGCCGATGGAAAGGACAGAACCCTTTGATGATATTAATAAATACAATGAGGAATTTAGAAAGTCAACCAAAGAACAAATACTCCGAGAGAATAGAAACATTGAAACAATTGAATCAGTAAAAGTCACATATTCAGATTTTACCAAAGCATCAGAGTCAATAAAAGAAAAAATAACGATGGAAAATAAAGAAGTACTTTGCCAGAAACCTGTCGAACCTTTCGTGCCTGTAAACCATTGCGATCAAACTGTCAACTTTGAAAATTATGAAGACCCGAAGAATTTACGAACAATTTGTACACTTGAACCGTCAAAAAAGGAAAATATTATAGAAAATATTAAAGATAAAGATCCACGTTTGAGAAGCGAGAAATATAGTCCGAAAACGTATAAAATCATGAACGTTTCGTTAACACAAAAACTCAGTATAGCTAGTATCACTCGCGAAATTCAACCTTTCATTCGCGAAAATTCATGTTACGTAATATCAGAATCAGTAATGATCGACCGCTATAATCAAATTAAGGAATTATTAAGACTCGCTGAATTGAACGAAGAAGAAAAAGCAAGTATCGAGACGCTTTTAAAGGGAAGCGCACATTTATACCAAATCCCAGGAGATACGTTGACATGCATCACTATATTGCAACATCGCATTCCTACTACCGATGATCTTCCTATAAATACTCGAGGATACAGATGGCCAGAATGCACTAAAGAAGAAATAGGCAAGCAAATAGAGAATATGCTCGGTAAAGGAGTAATGATACCCTCTACCTCGCCATACAATTGTCCTGTCGGGGTCGTTCCCAGAAAAGCCGACTCTCAGGGAAATAAAAAATGGAGAGTCGTGTTCGATTACCGATCGCTGAACGAAAAAACGATCGCCGACGCGTACCCCATACCCAATATCAACGATATATTAGATCAATTAGGCGGTGCACAATACTTTTCTGTATTCGATTTAGCATCAGGATTCCATCAGATAGAAGTCTCTCCTGAAGATCGTCATAAGACCGCATTTACTACGCCACGTGGACATTTCGAATTCGTTATAATGCCGTTCGGCCTTCGGAACGCCCCTCCGACGTTTCAAAGAGCAATGGACCTCACACTAAGTGGGCTCCTCGGAAAGGACTATTTGTTTATTTGGACGATATTGTCATTTATGCCTACAATCTCGAAGAACACGAGAATATATATCGCGAATTAATTAAACGATTAGAAGCAGCAAATTTAAAATTACAACCCGATAAATGCGAATTTTTAAAAGGAGAAGTCGCGTATTTAGGACATATAATTGGGAATAACGGAGTTCGGCCCGATCCTAAGAAATTAGAAGCTGTACGTGAATATCCCGTACTTAAAAATGTTAAAAATATTCGACAATTTCTGGGATTAACAGGTTATTATAGGCGTTTCATAGAGGGATACGCCAAGATATCAAAACCCCTCACGACTTTATTACGCAAAGAAAATTTATTTGATTGGGGACCCGAACAACAACAGTCATTCAAAATTTTAAAGAATAAACTTTGTACGGCTCCAGTTTTGCGATATCCTGATTTTTCCAAGCCTTATATTTTAACGACAGATGCATCGGGTTATGCTATCGGTAGTATACTTTCACAAGGAGAAATTAACAACGATCATCCATGCGCTTACGCCTCGCGAGCTTTGAGTCTAGTCGAAGAACGATACGATACCTACGAAAAGGAAGCATTGGCTATAGTATACTCTATACTTCACTTTCGGCCATATCTGTATGGGCACCACTTCACTGTAGTAACCGACCATAAACCGCTGTTGTGGTTCCGACAGGCTACAGATGGAAATCCTAAAATCCTGCGCTGGCGACTGAAATTCGTCGAGTACGAATACGATGTAGTGTACAAGGCCGGAAAAACTAACGTTAACGCTGACGCGCTCTCAAGAAACCCCATAGAGTCATTGACTACCACAGACGATATTTACATGGTTCGGTCGAATCCTCCAAAAAGTCACAGTAAAAATAATCAACGCATCTTATCAGACACCGATATAGCTCGACTATTAGAAGAAGATTCCGAAGAGAAAGAAAATCTAAGCAACGATGTCCCTGGAAATTTCGGTTATCTTAACGATGTAGAAGAATGTGACGGGGTACGTGAGTCGGTTGATCCTTTCGAACAGCTGGAAGACATAGCCTCTCCATACAAATCAACGACCATTGGTCACGAAAACGCAATTTTTCAGACGCCTGCAGCGAACAAGGCACCACTAAAGAAACCCACCGTAAAAATGAAAGCTAATATGCCTCGGGAGACACGCAAGAATGAAAACATCGAAACTAAGACTAGACAAGTGACCTACAGTGTCGAGAACTTTCCTCTGCCATCCGACACTTCTTCAGATCGATCAAGTAGCCAAACACATGTGCCGTTACCGGTCCTATCCCACAACGATGTGCCTCTTAAGAACAACGAATCTAGCGACGAAAGCGAACTCGAGGACCATAACCCTCGGGAAAACTCAAACAGAACAGTACAGGGAAAACATGCACGTGAACTCTTTCAAGGTAGCGAAACAGAACCCCTAAGCGACAATATGTCCGACGTAGAACCTGAAAATTCACTTATATTGCCCGCCACCATCCCGCATAAAACTACGAAGGCTAGGATTATTGCTTCCAACGTCAAACAGTCACGAGATTTATTTCACACTCGAAAATATAATTTGGTTTATTTTGTTTCCACCGACTGTGCACCGATAGACACTGAAGCTATTGCATTACGAGATAACGACAATTTTCCACACTCAAAGAATCTAGAATTAAAGAAAGCTCAATCTATTATGAAACGAGCTCACAGATTCAATATAGCTTTGCCTATCACAGATAATTCTGGAGAAGGTCCCACATTAATTTCGGAAAATATAGTAGAAGCTTTAAAAAGTGCTCGTTATTTAATTGACAAGTCATCATTGCAAACCGTTAGCATTGCAAAATCAAGTTTTATGTTAAACGTGCCATGGGAAAATATTACGACTCAAATTCGATTAATATTCGCGCAAAGTGACGTTAAAATCATTATTTATCACGGGTTAGTTAGACAACCCTCAGTGGAAAGACAAAATGAGATTATTGAAGAAATGCATTCGTCAACCATAGGCGGACACAGAGGTGTCAGTAAAACATATAATCGAATTCGTCACTTGTATTATTGGAAAAATTTAAAAACCGACGTCCAATTGTATATTCAACGGTGTTTACAATGTTAATTAAACAAATTAGTCCGCGTAAAAACTAAACAGCCTATGATCATAACAGATACTCCAGCAATAGCTTTCGATAAAATCGCAATGGACATAGTAGGCCCTCTGCCAAAAACTAAGCATGAAAATGAATACATACTTACAATTCAAGATCAATTAACAAAATATTCAGTAGCAATCCCTTTACCTAACGCGAAAGCAGTAACGATAGCAGAAGCATTTGTCAAACGATTCATTTGTTATTTCGGCTTACCCAAAGTGGTACTCACTGACCAAGGTACTAATTTTTTGAGTAACTTCTTAAAACAAATTGCGAAATTGTTCAAAATACGTAAAGTTAGAACCACAGCATTTCACCCTCAATCCAATGGATCATTGGAAAGATCGCATCATGCTCTTAGTGAATATCTTAAACAATTCATCACTAAACAAAATAATTGGGATGAATGGGTTGAAATGGCTATTTACAATTACAACACGAATGTACACGAAGGTACTAAGCATACTCCATACGAAATGGTTTTTGGCAAGATAGCTCGTACTCCTTCTAGTATGCCCCCTGCCGAGATGGAAAAACTCGCCACGTACGACGAATATCTAACGCAACTGGTCACGCGAATCCATGAAATACAGGGTTTGGGACGACTAAATTTGATAAAGGCTAAAGAAAATTCCAAAATATATCAAGACAAGAAAATTAATCCTGTAGCATTTAAAGTGGGTGAACCAGTATTTTTGCTTAAAGGACCAAAACCCGGAAAACTCGGTGACCACTACACCGGTCCGCACGAAATAAAGACTATATTAACGAACGGTAACGTACGTATTAAACTCCCAAACAGAGACATTATTGTACATTCAAATCGATTAAAAAAATCGAGAATTGCATACTAACATTTTCGAAATAATTTTTCCAGAAACATTTTGCGTAAAAATATACGATGTTTAAATGGTACGCATTCATTCGGCACTTTCTAGTAGCAATAATAATAGTAACAATAATAATGGTAATAATAGTAACAGCAATAATAATAATAACAATGATCAATATGTTCAAATTTAAGTGAATAGGAATTTTTCTTAAAGGTTTCAAAACAAGGCAAACATAGTTACCAATACGCCAACGCAAACGAGATACCAGGAAACGCACTCAAAGCCAAAGGTATTAAATAGAACCTCTTGAAAAAAAAAAATATATACAGGGTGTCCCAGCTACATACACCTCATTACGACGGGTTGCATACTCCTAGGAGCGCGCCCAAGCGCGCTTCGAGCTGGTAATACAGAGCGTGACGGTATAATCACTCGCGTATCTTTACAAGAGTTTCAGTACAGCGAGTCGTCACGCTGTCAACCGCTTCGCATAATAACCCGAAAAAACGTCATATTTATAAAATATTTTAATTTTTAAATGTGTGTTTAAATGCTTGAAGATTTAAATGTTTATTTGGGTGTTTAAATGTTACAGAACGTTAAAATCTTTGAATATTTAAATGTGTTTAAATTATTGAAGGTTTAAATGTTGAAACGTTGCAGAAACGCAGTACGGATACGTTCTTTTAGTTGTTCTATCTATCAAAATTATGAATCGACTGCAAATTGTAGTTTGCTATGTTTAAAATTCAGTTTCGGCGAAACGCACGCAATCCCGACGTGCGCACGAGTCTAAATTGAATCTTGAAGTTCGAATTTGCATAATTAATGTAATGAATTTAAACATAGCAGACTACAGTTTGCAGTCGATTCATAATTTTGATAGAAAGAACAACTAAAAGAACGTACCCGTACTGCATTTCTGCAACGTTTCAACATTTAAACCTTCAATAATTTAAACACATTAAAATATTTAAAGATTTAAACGTTCTGTAACATTTAAACGCCCAAATAAACATTTAAAACTTCAAGCATTTAAACACACATTTAAAAATAAAAATATTTTATAAATATGACGTTTTTTCGGGTTATTATGCGAAGCGGTTGACAGCGTGAGGACTCGCTATTGTTACGTCGAATCCGCGCGGTGTTTTTACAAGAACCGACAAATTTAAGACGTGTGAGGCGTTTCGGCGTGAGTTTTCCGTACTCTGGTCAAGGAGAATAAATTCTCCCTTTACCACACCTGACGAGAAACACCGAAGACGCAAGCCCCCTTTTGAGTCTAACCTTTCGGAAAATTACTCGGGACAGGGCTAAGAATGCTCGTTGATTATTCGCGTTAACCCGTCACTCGTCTCGATAAACTAAATTGATAAATTACCCCGCGGAGGAAGGGATTTTAGGTGGGAAGGGAAGTGGTAGGTTATCTTCACTTGAGGGAAAATTTACGGAAATGTCAGATAAAATAAATTAGAAAAATTGGGTTGGTACTTACGTTTGGTTTTCCTGGTGAAGTTGTTTCACTGGTAACCGATGTGTGGAAGGGAAAATTAATGGCAATCGTTTGTAAAATAAATCGTTATACTCGATGAATCGTGAAGCTGTTAGATTTTATTCAAATAACCGAATAATTGATACACGTACGTTCGCTATTACTGTGATGTTTAAATCCCGGAAGTATACGCCATCTACCGCAAGGTGTTGATCCCGCGAACTACCTGTAGACCCGTTTTGTAATAATGTATAAGGCAACAGACCATGTCGAGCGTCAACCCCGAAAAGTCCATCATCTGTCCCTCGTGCACATAACGTATAATAAAGTATGATTATTCAAGAGATAATAACGTGTGCAATTATTAAGAGGCAAATGTCTCAGACACTACAGTGGCGACGAGGATAAAAAGAAACAATAAAGGATTGCAAAGAAATCGACGGATTTCAAAGTGGTGACACGAGGACGGAAAAACGTAATAAGAAAAAGATGGCTGAATCGGTGGAAGAACTTCGCGAAAAGTACGAGAAAGCGAAGAAGGAACTCGATCAAGAACGAACCGAAGTCGAGGAAAGAAGCAAACAGTTGATTCAACAGCGACAACAATTTATGTTGGAAATGAACCGAGCATCGCAAACATCGAGATTGAATCCATCGACGCAACAGTCCGAAACGCAATCTCAAGATGCCACAACTCATGGTGACCGGCATCAACCGATCATGACGGGAAGGATCGGGAGCATGAAGGAATACGACGTCAAGGACGATTGGAACCATTGGATCGAGAGGTTTGAGCAATATAATTTAGCAAACGACATATCTCCTGCTAAGGGTGTTTCGCTTTTTCTCACTCTAATAGGCAGTGAGGGATATGCTTTGTTACGTAGTCTTTGTACTCCCATATTACCAGCGTCGAAATCACTTGAGGAGCTAAATGACATTATGAAAAATCATTTACAACCAAAACCCAGTATTATTGCTGAACGATATAAATTTAAAGAATGCTCACAAAAAGATTCAGAGAGTGTTATGGAGTTTTTGGCAAATATAAAGAAATTATCAACATACTGTGAATTTGGAAGCAGCTTAGAATCTTATCTGAGGGACCAGTTCGTATGGGGATTGAAGAATGAGCGAATCAAGAAAAGACTTCTCAGCGAGCACGATTTACCATACGCGAGAGCTGTTGAGTTAGCTCAGACAATGGAAATGGCTACGAAAGACGTAGCTGAAATGGGATCTTCGACAAAGGGTCAAGTAGATTCGATACATTTCATGGGAAAGAAAACATCAGATTCTACAAGAAGTGAAGCCAACATCAAATGTTATTGCTGTGGAAGGACAAATCACCGAGCAACTGTATGTAAATATCGCAATTACAAATGTAACACTTGTCAAAAACAAGGTCATTTGGCCCAAGTTTGTAAAGTTAGGAAACAAACAAAAGAAAAAGAAAATAAGTTTAATAAAGTAAAAAAAGGTAAAAATAGTCAAAATCTTATTTCCAATATAAATGAAACGAAAGACAATTTTGACTCACTTTTCCTTTTAGAAGGTAGAAAAGAAAACGTAGCTGTAATAAATAATGAGATCGAATCTATTGCTCCTTGGAAGGTTAGAATTAATGTTCAAGATATTAATTTAGAATTTCATATTGACACAGGGTCAGAAATATCAGTTATTTCGGAAAAAGAGTTTGTAAACAGAAAAGAATGGAACACATTACCCCTTGCGAGAACAAATAGACAATTTAAAACACACCCAGGGCACAAAATTGAACCTATCGGTATAATGAACGTTCAAGTGAAGTATAAGAGGAGGAATTTGAAACTTCCCCTTTTTGTATTGCCCGGGGATGGACCTCCACTAGTTGGGAGAACGTGGATATGTGCATTAAGAGTCCCGGTGGGAGAATTCGCAAGTAATGATGGGAATAGTCATGTCGGAATGATTCAAAGCGAAAGTCATAGGGACATAGATGTAATTATTAATGACTTTGAATCAGTCTTCTCAGCCGAATTGGGAAAATATACGAAGGGTGGTTTTAAATTACACCTGAAAGAAAATGTACAACCAATTTTTTGTAAGGCAAGGCCGTTACCGTATTCAATGAAAGATAAAGTTGAAAAAGAATTGAATCGTTTAATCAAAGAAGGAATTCTAGAGTCAGTCGAAAGTAGTGAGTGGGCAACTCCGATTGTTCCGGTTCCTAAAAGTAATGGAGAAATAAGAATCTGTGGGGATTATAAAATAACGATTAATCCTAGAATAAAAATAGACCGTTATCCGGTACCAAGAATCCAAGACTTATTATCAAGCCTAAATGGGGGAAAAGTTTTCTCGAAAATAGACTTATCACAGGCATATCAACAAGTTGAGCTGGACGAACAATCGAGACCCCTCGTTACGATTACAACTCACAAAGGATTGTTTACTTATAAACGACTTTGTTTTGGTGTAGCCTCAGCCCCGGGATTGTTCCAACGTGAAATGGAAAAGATATTACACGGGTTGGAGGGTGTTGTATGTTTCTTCGATGATATTATGATTAGTGGCCCAACGGTAGAATTACATAATAAGAGATTAAAAGACGTACTCAGCAGATTAAAAGATTGTGGACTAACGGCGAATAAAAGTAAATGTGTTTTCGGCCAAGATAAAATACAGTTTTTAGGATACGTACTAGATGGCACGGGAATTCATGCAGCAACGGATAAGATAAAGGCAATAGTTGATGCCCCAGCGCCCACAAATATGACTCAATTGAGAGCATTTTTGGGTATGATGAATTATTATTCTAAATTTATAAAAAACTATGCACAATTACTGAATCCGTTGTATCATTTGTTACAGAAAAACGTGGTTTGGCAGTGGAATCGTGACCAAGACAAGGCATTTAACGAGGCAAAGCGTTGTTTGATCTCATCAGAAGTGTTGGTACACTATGACGCCAAATTACCGATTAAAGTTGCGTGTGACGCATCGCCCTTTGGCATAGGGGCAGTATTATCGCATGTGTACTCAGACAAGCGAGAGAGACCCATAGCATTTGCATCTAGATCGTTAACTAAAGCAGAGAAAAATTACTCACAGCTGGATAAGGAAGCTCTAAGTTTGGTTTTCGGGGTGAAAAAGTTTCATCAATACCTTTATGGTAGAGACTTTATTTTAGAAACCGATCATAAACCACTTATATATATTTTTGGATCAAAAAAGGGTTTTCCGCAAATGGCCGCGAGTCGAGTACAACGATGGGCTGTGTTTTTGGCGGCGTATCAGTTTGAGATCAAACACGTCAAAGGCATCGATAATGGACGTGCTGATAGTCTTTCACGTATTCCGTTGCCAATCAACGAAAAGAAATTCAAAGAAACAGAAGATTATTCTTATTTAAATTATGTAATTGACGAAGTCAAAGCTATGGATGTGAATCGTATTAAATTAGAAACAGAAAAAGACCCAAAGCTCAGAAGAGTCAGGAAATATGTATTAGAGGGTTGGCCTGATAGGGTGAGTGAAGAGTTTAACGCATTTAAAATTCGAGAGAATGAATTGACAATAGAAGAAGGATGTATACTATGGGGACATCGAGTTGTGATTCCTCCGTGTATGCGTGAAGAACTGTTGTTGGAGTTACATTGTAGTCACATGGGTATTGTGAAAATGAAAGCGTTAGCTCGATCTTACATTTGGTGGCCTAAAATTAACGAGGACATAGAAAATGTGACAAAAACATGTTTGGCGTGTCTAAAAACGGCAGATAATCCACCGAGATCGGTATTACATTCGTGGAAATGGCCGGATGGACCCAATCATAGAATACATGCGGATTTTCTAGGTCCTATCGAGGGAAAAATGTATATCATAATTATTGACGCATTTTCCAAATGGATAGACGTTAAGGAATTATCAGATATTACATCGGAAACTACAATAAAAGTGTTTAAAGAATATATGTCGACGTGGGGAATTCCACTTAAATTAGTTACAGACAATGGGCCGAGTTTTTGCTCAGAATTATTTAGAGAATTTTTAAAAAATTATGGTATCCATCATATACGAACTGCCCCATACCATCCAGCTTCAAACGGCGCAGCCGAAAATGCGGTTAAGAGTTTTAAAAAGAAGTTTAAAGTTTTAAGGGAGGCAGGAAATTCGAAGCAAGATGCGGTACTTAAATTTTTGTTTCACTATCGAGCAACGCCTCATTGTACTACAAACTGCAGCCCAGCAGAATTACACATAGGACGAAAGTTTCGTACAAAACTTGATCTAGTTAGACCAGATCTTAGGAAACATGTAGAAAATCGACAACTAAACCAACAGCGTTTCTTTCCAGGAAATAGACGATTTACTTGTAAAAATAATGATATAGTAATGATGAAAAACTATGCGGACAATGGGTGGAATAAGGCTCGAGTTATCCAACAATTATCTCCAGTTACCTTTACGGTGCAAGCAGAAGACAATAGAGTACATAAGCGTCACTCTGATCAATTACGAAAATGTAACTTGAAGGGGGAAAGTAGTATAGTAAATGCGGAAAAGGAAGAAGAGATTATTGACGCTATGAATAAAACAACAAGTATAAAAGATGATAATCCATCAGAACTGGAAGAACCAAAATCAGCACAGTGTCTAAGTGCAAATGTTAACAATAATATACCAACGATGCGTAGATCATCTAGAGTTCCAAAACCAAGGAAAATACTAGATTTATAAAATAAGAAGAATTATAACTGCGAAATGACTTGTATAAACGAGAAGAATTATAACTGCGAAATGACTTGTATAAACAGGAAAAAAAATTGTAACTGCGAAATGACTTGTATAAACAGGAAGAATTGTAACTCCGAAATGATTCGTATAAACGAGGAAAATTGTAATTCCGGTTATGAATGGAAATAGGATACAAAGAGTGTAAATTCGCAGGAATTTAAATTCTAGTGAGGAGAGATGTGATGTTTAAATCCCGGAAGTATACGCCATCTACCGCAAGGTGTTGATCCCGCGAACTACCTGTAGACCCGTTTTGTAATAATGTATAAGGCAACAGACCATGTCGAGCGTCAACCCCGAAAAGTCCATCATCTGTCCCTCGTGCACATAACGTATAATAAAGTATGATTATTCAAGAGATAATAACGTGTGCAATTATTAAGAGGCAAATGTCTCAGACACTACAATTACCGTGCGCGAGCGATCGTTATTTTTCGATACAATATACTTAACGCGATACTTGTTGTTCGATAAAACAGTAAAACGAAAATAAACAGTGTGGACTTGTACAAAAACGGCAGAAAACAATTTAATTCAATTTCTTCTAAACTTTAGATAAATTCCGTATGATTAAAACTGAGAAAAAGTACATTCGAATTGAACTTAGACTGTTCGACCGTTTTTATTTTTAGTACTCACTCTGGACTTTGGCTGACTCTACAGGGTAGGGTTCCTCCGCGGTAATTATCGCCAACGGGCTGTCTACTGACTGCTCGGCGACTGACTGTACTATGAACTACAAAATTGAAATGTCGATTTGATACTCTCCGTTTCGGGCATTTTCCCGTCCTTATATAGGTCCTGGAGGGCTTAATTTTCTATGCGGAGGGGGTTACAATAGAGCTCGGACTTTGGACTTTGTCGAAGATCCAATTTTTTTCTTCTAGCTGTGACGTCGTCGTCGTTCGATTATTTTCTTGAGTTGCATGCGAGGCGATACCACATGTCGCGAAGTGGTTGAAGGATTATTCCTTGCTTCGGTGGCACGCGTAAAGATAGAGAGAGAGAAAACGAAAGAAAGAGAGAGAGAGAGAGAGAGAGAAAAACGCCTCGGTCAGGCAGCTAGGTGTCGAGGGTTTCGGGCCACGCTGTGCTGTAGATCCGAGTCGCTTCCGCTGTCCCTTTTATGACTAATACCGCATATAGTTCTTCGATAATGTTAAACTTATTTTAATTCTTAATAATGTGTAACGTAAATGGGCATATATAACTACTATAGTAACAAACTGTCTATGGTTTTCATATCCTCTCATGATCCTAATTGTTTAGTTAAAACAATATATTGGCTTTTCAATTTTTTATAATGTTAAATTTTCATATTTGCAATTGTTTCTTGTATCCTTTTAAGTAAGCATTTCTCTTCTGAGTTCCTATCATAATTTTAGCTCAAAATTGTTCATTAGTATAAATGATTTTATATCAAAAGGCTGCTTACTGTCACACTGGGTCACAAAGTAGGTGTTCTATAAATATGTATTGTTGCGAGGGAACACTCCTCGTCTTATAGTGTTAACACAGAGAGAGACGGGAAAGACGGCATCGTCTCGGGTGCGACCCGAGCTTCGAGTCATCTTTACCATCTACAATCTGAATCGTTTTTTCCTTATTCTATCCTATTTTAACGCTGATTATCTGTATGATATTATTGTTTAGCTCTTATATCGAACTCCCGTTTAAATGGTTTGTTCCTTTTAAATTATTGATTTACTTATTAAATATATACAGGGTGATTCAAAAAAAGTGACCGACCCGCAGTATGCCGATAGCTGAGGTCATTTTAAGCACAATTACTTAGCGGTTTTCCGAAAATCTCAAAAGTTTATTAATGAGATGCAATTAAAGTCAAATAATAAATGACCAATCAGGAGCACATACGCTTCCCGCGCCGGAAGTCGGCAAATGTTCGATGGAAACCGAGACCTCGGTCTGCGGCAACGTCGGACGGGATAGTATAGTAGAATGACGCATGTCATTTGTTCATTCGCATGGGTTTTTTTATGCGCGATCGAAGAAAATAATTGAAAGGTGATGTGCTCGTGATGTGTTCCGAAGTGAAAAAATGGGAATAAAATGTTAATAATACTTTAACCAGATGTAATTATTTATTATGTCTTAACCTTTAAACGTTCCAAATAGTGTTTGTAATTGTGTTTTGTTCTCTGTAAATAAATAATTGTACATTGAAATGTGTGGCACTCTATAACTGTTATCTCTATGATAATAATTAAAATGCAATGAATCTCCTAGGCCATGGTTCATTTAATACAGTATTTAATTATGATAAAAATTATGATGTGTTCATGACACAAATTATAGCGTATAAAAAGTCACAACTAGCGAATGCCTTTCGCCACTAGAAATGAGATATGTAGTAGGTATGCGTGACAAATGTCATATTTCGCACCTGACAATACAACTTGAAGCTTCAAATTATTAACGACAGCTTCATTAATATGAGGAGATGTTTTTACCTTTATAAGAAAAGTTAAGTAACACTTGATACATCGATGCATGGCAGAAGAGACTGCGATGCTACCAAAGGTGCCAAATCTGTCTGAAGCAGCTGCATTAGGACCAGAAGACGCTTCCATCAACATCTATAAGACTTTTCTATTAGACTTTTGTTATAGCTACGAATGACAAAATCAATCGCCCTGCCCTGCCGATGCTGCTTGAGTCTCCAAATTGTTAGTGGTTAGTAAGTATAAGGTGATAGCGAGATGATAGTGAGGTGCGAGGAAAGTGAAAGCAAGGTGAGCGGACGGTGAGAGTAAGGTGAGATGAAGGTGAGCGGACGGTGAGAGTGAGGTGAGATCAAGGTGAGAGGAGGTTGTGATCAAGGAGAGAGTAAGTTAAGACGAAGGGCAATTTTCGGTGTCCCTGTAAATGTAGTAAAAAAAAAATCGGTCCAGTTACAAGATGTTATGCCGGTAACAATTTTTCAATTTCGCCAAACGTAGATATTTAATAATGAACCGACATGAGTCTAAAGTTTCACATCAACCTGAACGGTTCATCCATAGGTCAGACTGGCCCAAAATAATAAAATCTAAGGGTATATTCAAACAAGATTGTTTGGTTCCTCGTCGGTAACTCGAGAACATAGCAAACGCATAATTTGTACTTAATTTTCTATTTATATTTCGTAATCAATAACGCAAAGTTGCCGTTGTTTACAATAAACCTTACATTAACTCTGTTATCGTGAATTGACGTTTTTATCTCAGTCACGCGAGATTCAACTCCTTATAAGCGAACGATTCCAAATAATAACCCTTAAAAATATTATACCGTCAACCGTAATATGCTACGAGTATTTACGTGTTACCGGCATAACATCTTGTAACTGGACCGATTTTTTTTTTACTACATTTACAGGGACACCGAAAATTGCCCTTCGTCTTAACTTACTCTCTCCTTGATCACAACCTCCTCTCACCTTGGTCTCACCTAACTCTCACCGTCCGCTCACCTTCATCTCACCTCACTCTCACCGTCCGCTCACCTTGCTTTCACTTTCCTCGCACCTCACTATCATCTCGCTATCACCTTATACTTACTAACCACCAACAATTTGGAGACTCAAGCAGCATCGGCAGGGCAGGGCGATTGATTTTGTCATGCGTAGCTATAACAAAAGTCTAATAGAAAAGTCTTATAGATGTTGATGGAAGCGTCTTCTGGTCCTAATGCAGCTGCTTCAGACAGATTTGGCACCTTTGGTAGCATCGCAGTCTCTTCTGCCATGCATCGATGTATCAAGTGTTACTTAACTTTTCTTATAAAGGTAAAAACATCTCCTCATATTAATGAAGCTGTCGTTAATAATTTGAAGCTTCAAGTTGTATTGTCAGGTGCGAAATATGACATTTGTCACGCATACCTACTACATATCTCATTTCTAGTGGCGAAAGGCATTCGCTAGTTGTGACTTTTTATACGCTATAATTTGTGTCATGAACACATCATAATTTTTATCATAATTAAATACTGTATTAAATGAACCATGGCCTAGAAGATTAATTGCATTTTAATTATTATCATAGAGATAACAGTTATAGAGTGCCACACATTTCAATGTACAATTATTTATTTACAGAGAACAAAACACAATTACAAACACTATTTGGAACGTTTAAAGGTTAAGACATAATGAATAATTACATCTGGTTAAAGAATTATTAACATTTTATTCCCATTTTTTCACTTCGGAACACATCACGAGCACATCACCTTTCAATTATTTTCTTCGATCGCGCATAAAAAAACCCATGCGAATGAACAAATGACATGCGTCATTCTACTATACTATCCCGTCCGACGTTGCCGCAGACCGAGGTCTCGGTTTCCATCGAACATTTGCCGACTTCCGGCGCGGGAAGCGTATGTGCTCCTGATTGGTCATTTATTATTTGACTTTAATTGCATCTCATTAATAAACTTTTGAGATTTTCGGAAAACCGCTAAGTAATTGTGCTTAAAATGACCTCAGCTATCGGCATACTGCGGGTCGGTCACTTTTTTGAATCACCCTGTATATATATATATAACATAGTTTAAATATTTACTTCATAAGAAGTCCAAATCTTTGCTACGATTGTGTTTACATTTTTATTTAAACGTTCAGAGATTCTGAAGAAATGCCTTTTGGGCTTTTGGTGTTCTGTAATCAAAAACAAATTCCAATTTCCTATCAATACCATTAATAAGACATAGGTCTTCGTGTAATATTTTTGTTCATTGCATTATTCGTCATAGCATCTAGGGACTTCTAAAGCAACGAAAAGGTTGCCCCGGCAGTTAGTCTATCTTCGTGAGCCAGATACGGTATATGACGGGGGAAGGAAGCGACCACCCGACAGTCACCAATAGAACACGCGGACATGAATCAATTAAAGATTTCGATGACACGCGCCGCCAATGATATTCACCGGCCGTAGAGGGAAAACTCTTGATACGAGATTCAAGTCCCTCTACGCTGGCCGTTTAGAGTGGGGCAGTGGCCTACCAACTCTTGGTTTTTCGTTGTCAAGTACAGTGATGAACCTGGCCGTCCATTCCTGGTGCGCACTATGTGTCCCCACTGCCTTGCCTCGGCGTACCTGCAGGCCTCACCCCTCCCGCCGTCATTATACCTGTATAATCTCTGGTAGCTATAAGACTCGACAACGATGCAGGTTTATGATCTTCTTTAAAAGAAAGATAGATATTGGAGCATGGTTACGTCAGGACGTAACACTATACTGAAACTCTTGTAAAGATACGCGAGTGATTATACTGACACGCTCTGTATTACCGGCTCGATGCGCGCTTGGGCGCGCTCCTAGGAGTATGCAACCCGTCGTAATGAGGTGTATGTAGCTGGGACATCCTGTATATAACTTAGTGCACCCCGATCAGTTTTAAATTTCAAAGGAGAGAGAGAGTACAACCAAATATAAAAAGAATGCTATAATAACCATATTTAAGAACATTAACATATACCAGTAAATATACGCATAAATATTTTTATTAACATAACTAGATAAATACACTACTATTTATACCTGCATCTTGAAAAAATTAATTATAAAAGTGTGCGGATTATCAATAAGCATGTCATCAAAAAACACACGCGGCATGTACTCATACGAACAAGTGCGTCTCGACAGTTACCGTAGTTGGCCAGTAAATTTTCTGGACCCGCGGCAACTTGCCGCTGCAGGATTTTATTACACCGGACAGGACGACGAGGTCAGTTGTTTTGATTGCAGAGTTACTATTAAAAAATGGGAAGTTGGTGATATACCAATGCATGACCACCGAAGGTGGCAAGAACAATGCCGTTCTCTCCGCGGCATACCCTGTGGGAACGTTGCCATCGGGGCCGATCCTCTAGATGTATCCCTTTCTCGTGAAAAAGAACGCCACGATTGCAGAGTAGAAGTAAGAGTAAACGCGACCCCTGATTGCCACGAGGATATGCCTCCAAAAAAGAGCGATTTGACTCCCATGTATCCCGCATTCGAAGATTATGTTAAACGGGTAGACAGCTTCACTTACTGCCCTGGAAATTGTGAAATTAATATTGCAGTATTAGCGGCAGCCGGATTCTTTTTCACGGGTCACCAGACTAAAATCAGGTGTTTTCATTGCGGAGTATCATTAGACAACTGCGAAATTTATGACGACCCTTGGGAAAAGCATGCTATACGGGGCCCTCATTGTCGTTATATAATAATGAGTATAGGAAGCTGACCACCCAGTCAAACACCTCGGCGCCATCCTTTCTCCTCGCTAACCCCCGCCTCTCAGACAGAACTGTACGAGAGTCCCCCTACCTGCGATCAGAGATTTGTCGCCAGACTATTGGAAAGGCTCCGAGCCACCCTCGACTGTCTAGAATGGGCATGTTCCAGGGACGACGGCCTACAGCCCTCGTACCCCACCTACGAAAACTATACAGACCGCATGGAAAGCTTCATTTCCTGGCCTGAGACGCTACCGATAAAACCAGTAACATTAGTGGATGCTGGATTCTTTTATTCCGGGAAAAAGGACAGAGTAACTTGTTTTTATTGCGGAATAAAAATAAAGCGTTGAGGAACGGGTCCAAACCCCTTACACTTACACGTCTTGCTAAATCCAGGTTGTCGATTCCTGAGTATGACTACGAATACGTTCCCATGTTCCTCTTTGTCCACCAGTCTTACCGACTCAATTACATCATTACTTCACAGACCCCCCGCTCCCCCTCCATCGCCCGCTAACCAAGATAATCATGCGAACCGACATTCCAACACAACGGACAAAGACGAGTCAGACGACTCACTAATTACTTCACAGCGTCGCAATTTCCGACTTCCTACCCCTTGGGCGGAGTCATTGGACCTATCCAGACCATCACTGACACCCTCCCACAAGGAAGATGCCGCCTCTCCGTCATGTCAAACCTGCCATCACCAACCTATAAACGTGACGTTTCTCCCCTGTCTCCACGCAAATAATTGTTACAAATGCAGCAAAAATAGAGAAACACTCGACGAATGCAACTCGGAGATACAGTGCATCGTGCTCGACTCCGAATAGGGTAACGTAAACAAAGAGAAAACCTAAGAAGTATATCGATAACGACAATAAATAGCTAGAACCGTAATTGTGTAGGTTAATTAAAATCAACTCAGGTTCGGTTAATTAATTATCTTTCAGTCAAGCATAAATTGTCAAATTTCAAAGTATGATTCCCGGCCCTGTCACTAGAAGCAGGACCAAGATACCCACATTTTCTAATTTAGGAAGACCAGTCACTAGTCCCACCGTTGTGTCTCCAATACCTCCCCTTCCTATTCCCAAAGCCCACCGTAGTACCGAACAGATGACGATCCAAAACTTGGTGGATTACTTGTTGGAAAGCGACTCTACATTACGCCACCAGCCACAAGCCCCCACCGACGATATTCACTCTCTTATCAACAAGTCGTGTGACTATTCAAAAACGCCATAATGGGACACTGGTGACACTTTCGTTACACAAATGGTAAATATGAAAAAAAATAATAAATAAATGTATAAGCAAAGGAATAATGCAAGGAAAACTTCTCCCAACACCAAATACTCACGTAAGTAAATCTATTTTGAGCTAAAACTATATAACTATACCCTTACATATATATTTTGATTCATAATACACAGAATTATTTTATTTATTCCTTTTCGCACTCTAAAAATAAAAGGTGTTGCATTTTTTTTTCTCAGAATAAAAATAAAAAGAAAAAAATAATAATAATAAAAATATATATATATACCAGGTGTATGCATAAGTTTTTTCCGGTTTTTTGGTAAAAAAAAACACGTAATTTTCAAAGGAAATTAATTTTTGTTTTATTCAAAATATTGGCCATCGGCTTCTACACATTTCGCCCATCTTTCAGGTAACTTATGAATACCATGCCAGAAAAACTGCTTGTCTTTTGCGGCAAACCATTCGTCGAGCCATTTTCCAACTTCCTCGAAATTGCTGAAGTGCTGCTCTGGGAGCGCGTGCCCCATTGATGCGAAGATGTGATAGTGAGATGGCGCCAGGTCTGGCGAATACGGCGGGTGCGGAAGGATGTCCCATACAAGCGATTTCAAGGTGTCTTTCACTGCTTTTGCTGTGTGAGACGGCGCATTGTCGTGTAACAAAATCACTTTGCCATGTCTTCTGGCCCATTCCGGTCGTCTTTCGATTAATGCGTGGTTTAAATTAATAATTTGTTGGCGATAGCGTTGTGTATTGACGGTTTCGCCGGGCTTCAAGAGTTCATAATACACAATACCGCTCTGGTCCCACCAGACACAGAGCATGGTCTTCTTGCCGAAGCGATTTGGCCTTGGTGTTGAAGGACCGGCTTTGCCAGGTGAAAGCCACGATTTTTTCCGCTTCGGGTTTTCAAAATAAATCCATTTTTCGTCACCCGTCACAATTCGATGCAAAAATGATTTCCTTTCGTGGCATTGAAGCAGCACTTCACAAGTGACTTTGCGATTTTCTATTTGACGTTCATTCAAATCGTGTGGGACCCATTTACCGAGTTTATTGATCTTCCCCATTACTCGTAAACGTCTGCTGATTATTTCTTGTGACACATGTAATGCTTCTGCAAATTGCCGTTGAGTTTGAGTTGGGTCATCATCCAATAACTCCTGCAATTGCTCGTCTTCGCATTTTTGTGGTCTACCAGAGCGCTCAATGTCTTTCACATTGAAATCACTACTTTTAAATTGTCGAAACCATGTCTCACATGTTCTAATCGATGGAGCGTGTTCACCATATGTTTCTACCAGCAAACGTTGACTTTCAGCATCCTTTTTCTTTTGATTAAATAAGAAAAGCAATGCGTGCCGCAAATGTTCTTTTTCAGGCACAAAACTCGACATGATCACTGAACGATAAAACAAAGACGCTAGTTTTTGGCGGAGTCAACTTGTGTGTGTTTGTAGGTTAATGTCAGACGAACAAAATGACGTATGTGTCAAATTAATACGCTGCGTACTTTTCGCTGGCGCCATCTCTTAGTTAAACCGGAAAAAACTTATGCATACACCTGGTATATATATACTTAAAATAAAACAAAATAATATAAGAAAAAAAGCAAAGAAAAAAAAATACAATGATAATAATAATAATCGTTAATCACACTTTGATATCGCATATTAGTAATGCACATTATGTTTCACAGACACAAGAGTTTACAAGTCACTCATTCCGAGGGCCACCGTACTGCCCTGGATATCTCAACCAAACATTTACATCTCCTCAGAGTAAAAGGAAGCATTCGTTTTATAATAGACGATCGTTGAATCCTTATACCATTGAATCCACACGAACGTCCAGCATTATATAGACAAAAATTTTAAGAACTTCACGAACACCAACAACTCTAAAGAAACTTCACGAACGCCAAGAACTTCAAAACGCTTAGAACATCAAGAACTTCAAAACGCTTAGAACATCAAGAACTTCAAAACGCTTAGAACATCAAGAACTTCAAAACGCTTAGAACATTAAGAACTTCAAAACATTTAGAACATCAAGAACTTCAAAACGCTTAGAACATCAAGAACTTCAAAACGCTTAGAACGCCAAGAACTTCAAAACGCTTAGAACGTCAAGAACTTCAAAAGGGCTAAGAACTTCAAGAACTCCAAGAATTTCACGAACTTCAGAAACCAACGTCCACGAGCTATTGAATCAACACCAAGTCTGTATGAGAAAATTCATACCTACATATTCTTACACACGTCAGTTGTTATTATTCAAATCAAGTTAACCACTCCGATGTGTGGTATAAGAAAAGGAGAAAAAGGATATTTTAACCGTGTCATTAAACATACATAATATTTAAGTTACAAAAAAAAAGGAGAGAAAGAGCAAATACTCTAACGAAGCAAATATTTGGATAAAGATTACGAATTACAAGAAGAAGTAGAATTAAGAACACATACACTGTAACCAGGAAGTCACGTTCAATATTCACCGTTATTTAATCATAAGTAACATGTAAGAAAAGAATTAACTTAGCTTATTGTACGGTTGCAAAAAAAAAACAAAGGGGTTAAACATTTCAAAGAAAAGAAAATACAACAGTAAAATCAAGAAGCGAATAAACAAAGTAAACAAGCGAAGAAAAAATTAGAAAAAGAAAAGAGAGAAATACAAATGCCCATAAATAAAGGGACGCATATATAAGTACAATAACATAACACCTATTGTCAGGAAATATGAAGCAACGAAATAATTAAGTTAAAAATTAGGACCATATAATATTCCTACTAAGCATAGTACGGACAAATCCGAAGAAATATAATCGCACATATACATACACTTAACGTAGAACAATATTTAACCAAAGCAAGAATAGCAATATGGCCAAACCGTTGCCAATCAAATATCCTTTCTCTATTAAAAGTAACGTTTTGTTTGTGTTTAACGAATTCGTCATGGTACGAACCAAAAGCTAGTACCACATACAGATTCTAAGATCTTGCAAGAGACAAGTCGTTAAAAGAAAAAGAATAGTACGACAAGCATAATTGAAAATTGTTAGCTTCACCCTCGGATTCGATTATTAGGCTTCTCCTAATAATCGTTTTAGGGGGGAGGTGTTACGTCCTGACGTAACGTCGCGTTTATCTTTTTCATTTCGATTACGTTAAAGTTCTTCTGCTTTAGTTTCGCTACAGTAAAAGTAACTTCCCAAATTTTTCCTTCATTCTCGAACTTCTTAAGAGGAGAGGAGAGCGATTTCAGCGACGGAGATCGGAACAGGGTGAAGATGCGGCCCTACCGACCGTCTCCCGGGAAAAATTAATCTTGTAAAGATGGAATTTTTCGGCGCTCCCGGTCAAAAGGCAAACTTTCAAACCGTGGGATCTACTGCGTAGACCCGGTTATCGACTGCCATTTATGGATCTATGATTCAGCGCGGCCTTACCCTCCCTCAATCCTAGATCAGGGGTTCGGCTAGTCGCCGTCGGGGCGTTGTTGGTCATAAGGGAGCAGTT